>JAFEMH010000372.1:600000-809913 GCA_022495995.1 Adenophora triphylla var. japonica
AAGAGAGTTAGCCAAGGTACCAAATTTGGTACCTTCACTAACTCTCTTTCAAATTTTGGTACCCTAAGTTTACCCTATTGGAGATGCTAACTCCTTTGGGAGGTACCAAAATTTGATTTTGGTACCTCCCATTGGAGTTGCCCTAAGGCTTGTTATGTTGGAAAAGTGTTTAGTTTTCTGAGGTGATAAGAAGGAGAGAAAAATTATACCCTCACTCCAGCATAACCTCCCCTAATACTCTCAATATTACTCTCCAACTTTTGTCCCAAATTGAACATACGCCCCGTCCGCATGCAAACACATGGGAAGTTTGAAAATGAGTTTAGTTAATGAGATGGAACATACGAGCTCGATTTAGAAAACAAGAGAGTCGTCACTCCATTTTAAAAGAAAACTTCGAAAAACCTTTCATAAAGAGATAACGAGTTCGGGGGTTAGGTTATGTTTTAGGAAGAACGAGAATTTCACCCAAAACGCCTCATAACGAGTCTTTCTAATCTAACATCCATAATATTCAACAAGTGTGTGCCATGTGTGAGACAAAAGAGAATAAATGCATTTTTATTGATAATATGAAATAAATACAACTTGTGAACCACTTTGAGCGGGGGGCCACATCCCGAGATACAAGATTTAAGGACATATTACAACTGAAAAGGCAACTTCTGCAAAATGGCTAAGTGAGTCGCGGGACACAGGATCTAGCATGGCTAGGTGTGTCGCGGGACACAGGACCTAGTCTGGCTAGATGTGTCGCAGGTGTAGACACCCCATTCTGAACCAATAATTCATGATTACACTACTCTTCGCCTCGCTTTTATGTTTTGATGAAAGCATATCAGTTTCGTCATGTTTCGTTAAGTTTCTAACTAATCTCGTTAGTTTTGGACCTAACTGACTAACGAAATAACTGAAGAGGACAAAATAGTCAACCGACTAGTTCTCTCGCACGGGACATACGTGTCTCGCGTGAGACAAGCCATCTGCAGGATGTGCAGAATCACAATCCTTCTCCGTTTCAAACTCTTTTCTTGATAAACATCATCTAATCTGGTTCTCCAATCATATCTGAGTTCTGGAACCTTTCTAGGGTGATTTTCCTTTCCACCTTTACCTCTTAAACCCCTATAAATACCTGATGGCTTTCAGTATTTCAGGGGTCCCCGATCCACGATCGAAAACACACAACACACACAATTTGTTGGTTTCTTTCCACGAAAGACTCCTTCAAATCACTCACAAATAACTCCTAAATTCGTCCATCAACCACATTGATTGACGAACATCAAGGCTCAAGCCTAAAATCAAGGCGAAGCTCTGCCCAAATCAATTCTCTACCGAGAAGACAACTTAAAACCACGTTCTAATCAAATACTTTCCAAACGCTAGGTAAACTCCTTTTACTCTTCTTCTTCTCAATCTCTCTATTGGCTTTTAGAGTGGTGTAATCCCATCAAAAGGATTAGCCTAGAGTCCCTTCAATCCATGGAGGCGATCTCGAAGCATACAATCCGACATTCCTAATCAAGAAATTGATTAGGGTTTTCTTGTTCTTATTTATTGAAAAGATTGATAATATTCGATTGGCAAGACCGATCTCCGGATTGGGTGGAATGGGTGCTCCTCGACCTTCCCATTCCATAACTTAACCCCCGAACCATCAAATCTCTTTAAAATCAAAAAGGTTTTTCTTATTGTTTTCCTAAATAAATAATAAGTGGCGACTCCAAGATGTTAAAAATTCGCGCATCGCTACAGCAGGACACAAGAAGCCATCTGTAATAGCTTTACAAAATTGCCTTGCAGAAGAAACAAGGAACATCTAGATCAAATTACAGCATATAGGCATTCCAGAGACCACAAAGATCAATAACCAACACTCAAGAGGGTGTGGATATGCGGGATCCACACTCTCTTGATGAACAAGCAAAAACACATAAAATGACTTAATGATATGCAATAACATGAAAACGATTACTAATTCAGAGCATCTGAGACTATAACAGAGATTTCAAAATCACAATTCTCCAATACTCATCCAATTAAACATGAAGATGCATGCATAATGAAGGAAAATAGAGAGAAGGAGAGGGAGAGAAAGTGTTACCCTTGTAGACCACAATTCCTATACCAAGTTAGGTATAGGAACCTTCAGATTGTCAGCTCCAGAACGAGAATTGAAATCAAATGAATCGGATGTAGAAGTAGATGTGTGTGATATGGAGAATTGTATGAGAGAAAGAGAGGAATTGAGAGAGAGAGAGAGAGAGAGAGAGAGAGAGAGAGAGAGAGAGAGAGAGAGAGAGAGAGAGAGAGAGGAATTGTGTGTGTTTTTCTGGGGTTACTGTGTGTACGCTCTTAATTTGGCAGAGTAACAATAAGGTGGCAAAAAGGGCTCCAGAAATGGGAGGAGGAGGCCTTATTTTATAGCTGCCTGGGAATGGCCTAAGATGTCGCACGACTTTGTGTTCTCATTTTCCAATGGCACGTTTTGTCGCGGGACATAAGAAGCCATAACCGCCTTTTGGCGCCAAATAACTGCCCTGGAACCTTCTTGAGTAATTCCTTATAGGTCAAAAAGCCTGGATTAATGCCCTATGGGTACTATCTCAGTAAAGAACTTACGGAAAGTCCTCGAAAGTTCCAAAATAAAATATAAATGTACCAAAATGCCCCTAGTGCACTTTTATTGTATAAAAGGCAGTGTACGGGTCGTGAGTTGGATTGGGGTACTCACAGTAGCCCCTCGGAAACGTCACTTATGGAAGAAGTGGGGTTGTCGACAAGAAAGGATCCCAAGTCTAACGAGCGGCTGGTGGGAGAAAAAAAAAGACCAAAGTGGTCAAATGGCTGGACCTTTTGAAAAAGGATTCCTACGTATCCCTAAGAGGGAATCAAGCCGGATCGTAGTTCAAGCAAGTGAGAACGTGCGGTGCCTCAAACCAAAGTGGTATGGATGACTATTGTGGGGAAGTCGCCCGAAAATTTGACTATTATGGGGAAGTCACCCAAAAATTTGACTGTTATGGAAAAGTCACCCGAAATTTGACTATTATGGGGAAGTCGCCCGAAAGTTTGACTATTATGGGGAAGTTACCCGAAATTTTGACTATTATGGGGAAGTACCCCGAAAAATTGACTATTATGGGGAGTCGCCGGAAATTTGACTATTATGGGGTAGTCGCCCAAAAATTTGACTATTATGTGGAAGTCACCCGAAAGTTTGACTAATATGGGGAAGTCGCCCGAAAATTTGACTATTATGGGGAAGTCACCCGGAATTTTGACTATTATGGGGAAGTCGCCCGAAAAATTGACAATTATGGGGAAGTCGTCGGAAATTTGACTATTATGGGGAAGTCGCTCGAAAATTTGACTATTGTGGGGAAGTCGCCCAAAAATTTGACTATTATGGGGAAGTCGCCCGGAAATTTGACTATTATGGGGAAGTCGCCCGAAAAATTGACTATTATGGGGAAGTCACCCGAAAATTTGACTATTAAGAAATAGACATCAAAATGTCAGGGGCAAAACGGTAAAACAGGCCACATGGGCAAAACAGTAAAACAGGCCACAGGGGCAAGACAGTAAAACAGGACGCAGGGGCAAAGAAAATATCGATGATGAACGTAAATTTACATTATTTGAATCAAACTAATTTTGTTAAAAAAGAGTGAGACGGACTCAAAAGAACAATGAAAAGTTTTGCAAAGAACATGGGACGGGCCCGAAACAAAAAAAAAAAGTAGGACGGACCCAAAGAAAATGTTGATGATTTTTGTGAAAAAGTTGGACAGACCGAAAGAAAATAACAATGATTTTTTGTGAAAAAAGTGGGACAGACCCGAAGAGAATAATAATGATGTTTTTTTGTGAAAAAAGTGGGACAGACCCGAAGAAAATAATAATGATGTTTTGGGAAAAAGTGGGACAGACCCGAAAAAAATGACAATGATCTTTTTTGTGAAAAAAGTGTGACAGACCCAAAGAAAATAATAATGATGTTTTGGAAAAAGTGAAACAGACCCAAAGAAAATAACAATGATCTTTTTTGTGAAAAAAGTGGAACAGACCCAAAGAAAATAATAATGATTTTTCCTTTGTAATCATAGCATGTTTTCAAGAACATAATGATTTGTAATTGACTGAGATATGTTGTAATACATGTGCTATGTTTACCTGCAGAGATTGCGCACGAGAGGATCACCTGAGGTGATTGGCCGTCTTTGGAAGAGCTTTCCGGGTAGTGTATATGTGCCACATTCACCCAAGGGAAAGGTTTGTGCAGCTGGATTTGGCCAGTTCTTTGAGATGATGACGAGAGTGATGATGATGAGACTGACCCTTATGAGCTCGAGTCCACTGTTGTTGATAAGGCTGATGAGTATTATTGCGTGGAGACTGAGTCATATCAGGCTCCTTCAGACGGTCCAGATGAGTCCGAGGAGGATGGAGGCAGTGAGGATGAGGAGGGTGATGATGGGGAGTCAGAGTAGCTCCTTGATTATTGTACCCTGCGGGAAACAAACACTCTATTGCACTATTTTATTCATTTGACTATGTTATTCTTGTTATGCACATCTTTGTACGGATTTGAACTTGGTTATTGTTAGCTTTGTTGCACGAGTCCATCCATTTGAAAATGAAAACGGGGTGATGATTTTAAGGGGTAGTTTTTTGAAAATGGAAATGAGATGATGATTGTATGGGGTGATTGGTTTATGGATTTATATATGTGGTTTATGTGTATGTGGTTTGTATATATATGTATGATGTATGGCCAAGTGAACCCTCTCCCATGCATTTGCGAAATGGATGGGTGATATGTTGCAGCATAAACAAGTCGGGGACGTGCCCTGGTGAGTACAGATTACAACAGTTTTGTTGCTGTCTGATGGTGGCAAGAATTTCAGCAGCCCCAAGTGGAGTAGACATTAACTTCAATTGTAAAGCTAGCATCGAAGATCGAAACTGTAAAGCAAGCCCCAGAATCTACACAGAAGATCCTATGTATAAACAATCCCTTTCTGCCTGACAGAGCCCCGGTACGAAGAAATTTTTTGCGAACCCAGAATGCTAGCTAGAATCCTGATCGGATTCGGTCACCCAAAGAGATCCCGAACTGAATCTGGTGCAGCCCTCGTTTTGACGAAATACCTGGGGACACTACAATAAATATGCCTTTTCCCGGCACTTTACTTTGTGCCGCAAATTTCCAGCATTTCAACGAAAGTGCCGATAAATTTTCGACATTTTTTGGAAAATGCCACAAATTCCCGACACTTTATTAAAAGTGCCGCTAATTTTCGGCATTTCAATGAAAGTGCCGCAAAATTTCCGGTGCAATTTAGAAAATGCAGCGAATTATCGGCACTTTATTAAAAGTGCCAAAAAATTTCCGGCAATTACTGAAAAGTGTGGCTAAATTCCGGCATTTATTGAAAAGTACCACTAATATCTGCCACTTTTCTGTAATTGCTGCATATTTTCCTGCACTTTTTGAAAAGTGTCGCCTAATTTTCGATACTTTTGTGAAATTATCTCAAAATATCCCGCACTTTTTTGTAATTATCCTAAATTATTTCATCATTTTTTCCCTTTTTTTATAATATTATGGGCGTCCCAAAACTAATGTTATGTATTATATATTCCAAAATTTACAGTTGATATATAATATTTTAGATTGAAGGGAGTAATATTTTTCTTAATTCCTCTTAATTTCTCTGAATATTCAATTTTGAAAACATTTATTATGAGACGGAGAAAGTATAGTACAAAAAGTTAATAATTAAACTATTCTTTTAATTTTTATTTTTAAGATTTCCAAACCAACAACCAAGGCGTAATTCTTCTTCTTCCTTTACCTTCCCCAAATTCCCTCTCAATCCAAATCTTAAATCAAATCCAAATCCTTTCTCAATCCAAATCTTAAATCGAATTTGAACGGCACCGACGGCGCCAAAAAGCGGAGTTCGATCAAGGTTTTCTCTACTCTCTCTCTCTCTCTCTCTCTCTCTTTGTAACCTCTTACAACAAGATCTTCTTCCATTCCTCCAAAGACCAAGAATACATCATTAGTTCTTCGTAAGTACTTGAGGATATTCTTGACTGTTATCCAACGTGGTTCGCCGGGATCCGATTGGTACCTACTCGTCATGCTTAGAGCACACGAGACATCGGGTCTAGTACATAACATAGCATACATGATAGGCCCAATTGCCGAAGCATATGGAATACCATTCATTCTCTTTCTCTTTCTCTCATCATTAGTCTTAGGACTTTGAGTCTTGCTAAGAGATACACCATGCAACATTGGCAAGTTTCCTCTTTTAGAATTTTTCATTTGGAATCTTCTAAGAACCTTGTCAATGTAAGTGCTTTGACTTAAACCAATCATCCTTTTAGATCTATCTCTATAGATCTTGATACCAAGAATATATGCGGCTTCGCCCATATCTTTCATTGAAAAGCACTTTCCCAACCAAGACTTGACAGTCTGTAGTGCAAGAATGTCATTTCCAATGAGTAAGATATCATCGACACACAACACTAAAAATAGTGCTACGCTCCCACTAATTTTCTTGTATACACAAGGTTCATCTTCGTTCTTGATAAAACCAAACTCTTTGATTGCGTCGTCAAAACGTAGATTCCAACTCCTAGAAGCTTGCTTCAATCCATAGATGGATCTCTGCAACTTACACACCTTATTAGAATTTTCTGAACTGACAAAACCTTCAGGTTGTATCATGTATACATCCTCAAGTAACTTTTTATTTAGGAAAGTTGTCTTGACATCCATTTTCCATATCTCATAGTCATAATATGCGGCTATGGCAATTAAAATTCTAATAGACTTGAGCATAGCTACAGGCGAAAAGGTTTCATCATAGTCGATACCATGAATCTGCCTATATCCCTTAGCTACAAGCCTAGCCTTATAGGCGTGCAGCTTCCCATCCATGTCGGTCTTTTTCTTGAAGACCCATTTGCACCCTATGGTTTTTACACCTTCGGGTGGATCAATCAAGTTCCAAACTTGATTATCAGCCATGGATTGTAATTCGGACTTCATGGCCTCTTGCCATTTTTCCGAATCAGGAGAGGACATCGCTTCTTGATAGTAAGTAGGTTCATCATTTTCGATTAACTCCACTTCATCACTTTCCGTAACGAGAAATCCATATCTCTCAGGTTCGAATCGTGATCTACCACTTCTGCGAAGGACTTGTGCATCTTGAACCGGTTCCACAACTCCTTGTGAACTTGGTTCAGTTGCTACCATTGGTTCAATGTTTTTTTCGAGTTCTCGAACTTCTTTGAGATCTATTTTACTCCCACTAGTTCCTTTGCGAAGAAACTCCTTTTCTAAGAAGGTACCATTTCGAGCAACAAACACTTTGTTCTCGTTTCGGTTGTAGAAATAGTATCCTTTAGTTTCCTTAGGATAACCCATGAAAACACATTTATCAGACTTAGGTGCTAGCTTGTCAGAAGTTAACTTCATGAAAGACAAACTGGGTTTTCTTCCATGCCACATCTCATATGGGGTCTTTTGAACTGATTTGGTAGGAACTCTGTTTATAGTGAAAGCAGCAGTTTCTAATGCATGTCCCCAAAAGGATAAAGGAATCTCAACTTGACTCATCATTGAACGAACCATGTCCAACAAAGTTCTATTCCTCCTTTCAGACACACCATTCCATTGTGGTGTTCCGGGTGGAGAGAGTTCTAAAACGATTCCACAACTCTTAAGATGACTGTCAAATTCTTGGCTCAAATATTTGCCACCCCGATCGGATCGAAGTACTTTAATAGTTTTGCCAAATTGATTTTGCACCTCATTTTGAAATATTTGAAATATCTCAAACGATTCACTTTTATGTTTCATTAGATAAACATATCCAAATCTACTATAATCATTAGTAAATGTTATGAAGTACTGAAATCCTCCCCTAGCATTGCTACTCATAGGTCCACATACATCAGTATGTATGAGGCCTAATAAGTCGCCCGCCCTTTCACCAGTTTTGGTAAATGGGTCCTTGGTCATTTTTCCTAGTAAACAAGATTCGCATGTCTCATATGATTCATAATCATGTGAGTCTAAAAATCCATCTTTATGGAGTTTAGAAATGCATTTCTCATTTATATGGCCAAGACGACAATGCCATAAGTAAGTGTGGTTTATATCATTGGGTTTAGATTTCTTGTTAATGTTATAGATATCATTATCACGATTTTCAACATCAAGGATATAAAGGCCATTGAATGAAATAGCAGTACAATAATGCATATCACTCTTGTAAATAGAAAACTTCTTATCACATATAAGAAAATTAAAACCTTCATTATCCAAACTTGAAATAGAAATAATATTCCTACTTAAAGCTGGAACGTAATAACAATTGTTCAAAACAAGTATTAGTCCACTAGGTAAAGTAACTTCATAAGTTCCTACGGCTAATGCAACAACTCTTGCTCAATTTCCCACACGTAGGTCCACTTCACCATCTTCAAGCATCCTTCTGTTCTTCAGACCCTACACATTTAAACAAATGTGAGATCCACATTCGATATCCAATACCCAAGAACTAGAAGTAGATAGGAATATATCTATAACAAAGATACTTGAAGTCGAGGCAACACCTTTGCTCTTCTTCAGTGCTTCCTGATATTCCTTGCAGTTTCTCCTCCAATGTCCAATCTCATTGCAATGGAAGCAGATTGCATCCTCTTGGGACTTGGGCTTAGCCTCTTTGGGTTTGGCAGCCTCTTTGGGTTTGGCAACACTTGCCTTAGTATTAGCAACTTTTGCCTTTCCCTTACCCTTGAAACCTTTCCCTTTGTTAACCATCAACACTTGATCGGTTTTCTTTTTTGACAATATTGGTTTCCGCAGTGTTCAACATTTGAATTAGCTCGAAAAGGTTCTTATTCATGCCCCCCATGTTATAGTTCATTATGAAATTACTAAAACCTTCGGGCAATGAATTCAATATCATGTCAGTAGCCAACTCTTGGCTAATTGGAAAACCGAGCCTCTTAAGATGCTCGATGTGGCCCTTCATCTTTAGAGCATGGGGACCAACAGCTTGTCCTTCACTCATCTTTCATGAGGTTAGGGCTTTAACTGTGTTATACCTTTCCTGCCTTGCTTGAACTTGAAACATTTCCATCAGTCGATTGTTTAGATCAACTGTCCCCAAGTGCTCAAGATCATTCTGAAGGCTCTTGCACATGGCGGAGATCATGAGGCAACCAACATCAGTAGCATCATGCTTATGCTTCAGATATTGATCCCTCACTGCCCTAGCAGCATTAGCAGCAGGTTCAGGTGGAACAGGTTCCTCGAGAACGTACAATTTTTCCTCTTGCCTGAGAACAATTCTCACGCTACGGATCCAATCCATATAGTTTGTACCATTCTCTTCCAACTTTTTCTTCTCAAGGACAGATCGCAGTGACAGATGATTATTGTTTAATGCCTTTTATTCTACAAAAAGATATACATAAAATATGAACACATATAAGCAAACATATTATATGAGAATTATAATGCATTTACATAAAAATAAATGCTCCTACTAAATCATACACCTTCCAATGCAAATAAGCATAATATACATTTAGTGGGCTAAGATCCAACTTTAATTTAATTTCAAGTTTGCTATGGCAAATCGCTCAAAACTAAATTAATTAGGTAGAAACATCAATCATATCACATATATGACTCTTAGATCTTTTATGAGACTTATTTAAGACATCATATGTCTAAGCATATTTTAATCTCATCTTATGCCTTGGATCCAAAACCATTTTGATAACCCAATTAAGTTCATCCACTTTAAACGTATAGGAACCACCATTTCCTCATCTTGCTTGCAAACGAATAAAATCAAAGTACCTTGCTATGGCAAGCCCACCCAAAACTATCCGAGTGGTCTCAAGTGTTTTAATCATGGATTGGCATAAAAAACTTAAAAGTGAAATGAAGGTTCTTTAAAGCAGATTATAAGCATATCATCAAAGATAATCATAATCGCGCACCAGGTAAGTTCCCAGGAAAATGGGTGAGCCACAAGGACTACTTAAGTACCAAATCTCTCCTTCGACAGAACTCTCCTAGACATGCACAATTAGAATACCAGCTCTGATTTGCAACATAATCAATACTTTGTATACTGACTTGTTTCTCACAAACAATCAGATTCCTTTAAATTTTGCGTAAACTGACTTGTTTCTCATAAACAATCAGAAAACAAAAATTTTAATGTTTCAATTTAAACATTCAGGAAATTATAATTCAATGTTTCAACTAAACATCTAACAAAGCTCTTAACACATAAGAACATATAATTCATGCATCGCAACAACTAATAAAATCACATTTAAATTAATTAAGCATGCATAAACAATGAATAATCTAGCATAGCCCTATAAATTTAATTTTCAGAAATTTATAGCAACCAGATTAAGACAGAAACATATCAGATTATAAACATAATCACATATTAGCTGGAAAAATTAACAAACTGATTCTGCCCAGATTTGGCAAAGTCTGTCGCGTGACAGAAACTTCCAGAAGGCCTGATCCGTCGCGCGACCAGACGAGCCTATCTGACTGCCCATGGCCAACTCTGTCGCGTGACTAGAGTTGCCAGATTTGCAGATTTTTCCAGTTTCAATCAATTCCAATCATAAAGAAATTAAATCATATAAAATAACCTTTTAACATATTTAATTCAACATAATCAGAAAATGATTTTTTACATTGTTTCACATAAACAATTAAAATTCTACCGCATACAAAACATGCAAAGAACATATAAACAATTTATATCAATTTTCTAGCATGTTAATTCAAACTTAACCATACGAACGCGACTCTGATACCACTGTTGGGTTTTATGGGTCTATGCGCAACGGAATTAGCATCTAAGGCTCCATTTGTTTCGACGTAAAACATTTTTCGGAAAATGTTTTCTGAAAAATGTTTTCCTGTAAAATGTTTTCCTGTAAAATGTTTTACGGAGGTAGAGCGTAAAATGTTTTACGGAGGAAGAGTGTAAAATGTTTTCGGGTGTTTGATAAAATGACTCAGAAAACATAAATTTTTTTTGGGTGGGGGGTGGGTGGGGGGTGGGGAAGGCAGGGGGTGGGTGGGGCGGTTACCAAAAAAAAATAATTTTTTTTTGGGTGGGGGGTGGGGTTGGCAGGGGGGTGGGTGGGGCGGTTACCAAAAAAAAAATTTTTTTTGGGGGGGTGGGTGGGAGGGGTGTGGTAGGGTAGGCAGGGGGTGGGTGGGTGGGGTGGTTACCAAAAAAAAAATTTGGGAGGGGTGGGAGGTGGGGGGTGGGCTGGGGTAGGTAGGGGGTGGGTGGGGCGGTTACAGAAAATAAAAAAAAATTGGGGGTGGGGGGGTGGGTGGGGGTGTAAGATGCATTCTTTGCACCCAAAAACTCATTTTTATATATAAAAAATGCATCCTTTGTATTCAAAATCATTTCTTCACATCAAAGTAGCATCCTTTGCTTTCAAAATAACATCTTTATGCATAAAGTTGCATCCTTTGCATTAAAATCATTTCTTTACATAAATAGCATCCTTTGCAAACCAAATATCATCCTTTACATCCAAAAATGTCATCTTTTCACTAAAATGTCATTCTTACATGCATTCCCCCATGTCCCCATTAGCAACCTTGGAACGGACCGGTGTAAAGATCCTATCTTTACATCGTTTCTTCCATAAAGGTTTCATGATCTCTTTAGAAAAGGACAACCTTGAACCCTATATCTCCAATTATCGCTTAAGACGAGTATGAAGCATCTATATGAGCTCGACCGTCTTAAAGCGTAGGATTGATGGGCTAAGGACCCTCCTTTTCTAAAGAACCTCATCTTTGACTATAAAGGGAGTCACTCTCTCGATCACGCAAGTCCCGAGGTTAAAAATGCGGTGATCACAAGTCCAAGATGAGGACGGGATCATAATCCCGAATACATAAAATTCCAAGGAATCCCGAGCGACAACCAATAAATGGTTTGTACGTCCGGAAGACAACTTGAGACATTCCCCCCTTATTTTCAAACACATGCACACAAGAAAGCACGCAAGCAAGCACGATTAATGAAATCTTGGGAGACTTGCTCCGGCAAGGCACCTTGGGTGAACGACGATCCGTTCTTCCCAAGGGGTAACTTAACCTCCGAACCCATAAAACCTTTTTTCAAAGTTTTGAGGTAATCAAAATGGCGTGGCGACTCCGTTTTTTCAAATTAAACCAGATGTCTTCAAACTCGCGTGAATCCAAAATTTGGGCACACATTCACAGTTTGGCGACTCCGCTGGGGAAATCCCAAAGGAGAAAAGCTTTATTTTCAAAACAAAAAATCGATACTTGGTATATAGGTGGAAACCACTTAACCTTCCTGTATCGCTCCCTAACCCGGGGCTTGGGATAACCGGTGGTTTAACAATCCCACGTACCAGTATCCCTTTCCGAAAAAAAAATTTTGAAAAAAATAAAAGAAAGCTTTTCCCTTTGAGCGGGTTAGACTCCCGTCGCTGATTTCATTAATCGTGCTTGCTTTATTTACCTTGCATTGCATCATTTGCATCTTGGAATCTGTGCATACTTTGAACGGGAAACAACCCGAAAAATAGCAAAGGAGTGGAACCTGGAAAATTGATACATGCTGTCGTACGGCTTAATCCTCCTCGGATTTTGACCGGGCGACCTCAGTGGCAATTCCACCAGGAAAAATCAGGGTTAATCTGGCAGTCCTAGCAGCTTGGGGCTACTCAGCTCCATGACTAACTGGGGCTCCCAGAAAATTTACGTGCTTATCTGCTGCATTCTCCCAGTCCCGAAAAATCATTCCTTTAAAACATATTTATGAAAATCTCTGTTTTAACTCAAAAAGGAACATTTTTAGGAGACCGCACACTACGCGCACCTGATATATCCTGTACACTTTGCACGCACGTCCTTCAAACCCGGGGTGGTTCCAGCTGCAGTCACGGATAGCCTTACGATGCTCCCGGGCGCGCACGGAATCATTCCAACCTCCCCATGGCAGCCAGTGTCGATCAATGCACAGTCCGTGTCACACGTTTCAAAAAACCGTGACTTTTTGGTTGGTTTTTGGTCTAGTCCGTGTCATATAGCCCAGTTGCATACCCTCGTAAAGGTCAAGCCTTAGTTCATAACGGAAGTCAAGGTCCTTCGCTCAAGCGAAACCC
The DNA here is from genome assembly GCA_022495995.1 of Adenophora triphylla var. japonica. Taxonomy (NCBI): domain Eukaryota; kingdom Viridiplantae; phylum Streptophyta; class Magnoliopsida; order Asterales; family Campanulaceae; genus Adenophora; species Adenophora triphylla. The sequence goes on from JAFEMH010000372.1 coordinate 613,249, forward strand.
TGCCAAAATTCCGACAAGGAAAAATTGGTAGAACCTTGACTCCGACATTGACTTTGACCTTGACCCGCACGGAATGCGTAAGAGTCGAGACTGAGTCTTTGCCAAGAAAATTCCAAAGATCTTTCGCTCAAGCGAAGCTCTGCCAAAATTCCGACAAGGAAAAATTGGCAAGATCTTGACCCGGCATTGACTTCGATTCTGACTCACGCCCGGCGTATGCAACGAAGTTCAATGTGACATCGCGTCATCCAGCTTTTACCGCCCGACCCATGCCTATTATCTTCTCGGACATTACCGAAAGTCAAAACGTCATTCGCTCAAGCGAAACTCTGCCAAAATTTCGTTAAGGCAGAAAGACGAGACTTTCCCGATATTGCCTTGACCATAATTCGCATCGCTCGTGTGTTGAAAGCTCCTATGACCCGCTAGACCCGTTAGGAGCGTTCTTTACTCTCGGTCGGTGGGATCCGCATGCCCTATAGGACCCTCGCCCGGGGCTGTCCACCCTGGGAGGTCGAAACACAGGTGGAATACGAGGGGCTTATAGACGTAGTGACGGAACCCACTGATCCAGGATCTAGAGTAGTTGCGAAAAAGAAGGGAAAATCCCCTTTTCCAACCAAATAGAAATTAATAAAAGACATGATTTTAAGTAAACTTGAACAATTAATGTAATCATAATTGCATGGTCCTACCTCTGATATCCCTAATCGAGACCTCCTCGGTCCGATTTCCAATTTTCCTGTCTCGACCTTTCATGGTCAAATCCCTAATCGAGACCTCCTCGGTCCGATTTCCAATTTTCCTATCTCAGATATCCCTAATCGAGACCTCCTCGGCCCGATTTCCGATTTTCTCTCCCGACCTTTCACGGTCAAATCCTTAATTGAGACCTCCTCGGTCCGATTTTCGATTTTTCTATCTCGACTTTTCGCGGTCAAATCCTTAATCGCGACCTCCTCGGTCCGATCTCCAATTTCCAATCTTGACCTTTAACGACCCCAACCCTAGGCACTAATTTTAAATATTATATTATATCCTTTTAATATTTATGTTAGCTTTATGTGTTCAATTTTGTCTTTAAATTCTTAATTTAAGATAAATTGGGTGAGAAGTAAATTTAGGATCTTTTAAAAATACATTAGATATTAAATAAGAACTTTGGGGGATAATAAAAATAGAAAATAGATAAGTAGTAAGAGGAGGTTAAAATGGGTAGAATAAATAATTAGGGGGAAGTGTTATATTAATTTGGGTGAAAGCCTTTAGTTTTTAGATATTTGTGGGGGGGCCAAAGTCTTACTCCTTCTAGACACTCCAAGTGTCACCTCCCCTTACCCTCCCCTCTTTTACCCCCCTTACTCTTACTCCCTTATCCCTCCTTCATTCATTCTACTTCTTCCTAGAGAAAGCTTAGAACTCCATTGAAGCTCCCTTTTTCCCAAGCTTTGAAGCCAAGCCATTTCTCCACCAAATTCAAGTCTAAGGGTATTTTTGAAGTTGGGTCATCTAGGAGAAACAAGCAAGTTAGAAAGATCAATCTCCCATTTCAAAACCCTAAGGTGAGTTGTTATGATTCCCTTCTTCTATTTGTTCATAAGTTCTTTGATTATTGTTCTTGGCCTTGTGATGTTGATTTCTTGCTTGAAAACCTAAATGGGAGTTGAATGGTTAGAAAATGACATTTGGTGAAGTTAGGGTTCAATGAAGATGATCTAAAAGGTTTGAAATGGGTAGAAATTGTAGTGATAAATAATCTAGGGTTACTTGGTTTTGGAGTTTACATGTTTGTATGGGACTTGGAAAGATTGAAGTATCCTTTGGTGCTCTTGAATTAAGCTTTGTTAGAAGGAATGGAAACCTAGGCTTCAATGGGTAAAAATCTGGAAATGGGCTGGAGGAGGCTTGGGCGGTCGCCCATGGGGGCTTGGGCGGCCGCCCATCATGGCAGGAATTCACTTTGGCTTTAAAACCCACTTGGGCGGTCGCCCAAGTGGTGAGGGCGGTCGCCCATAGTGGCAGAAACAATAATTGCCTTTGAAGTCCACTTGGGCGGTCGCCCAAGTGGTTAGGGCGGTCGCCCAAGACCCCCTGAACCAGTTTTGAATTTTGAATTAGAATTGTTTAGTCAGTTTGTTGTCCTCTTATAAATGGTGACTCCCAACCAATATAAATTAGTAGAACCTAATCAACCCGGATACGAATTGATCCTCTTTAACCTGAGTTAGAGTAGGATACCTTGGCTTGGCCATGACGTCTTATTTGGTCGAAATGGAATTGTGGGAGTAGTTAAATATTGTTCGGAAAGTGGTCCAAACTTGGGAAGTAAGTCTTGCACTTTTATTAAGATTATTTAAGGTTGGGTAATGACTTCGTAGGATTGGATTATAGTATTTGGTGACTTTACTTGTTCCCATATCCTTGGTAGTTAGCTTGAATAATGTTAAAAATTATAGGTTACACTATTTTGTTACATGTATATGTATCATTGTAGCTTGGTTATCCCAATTGTGGAATTATTGATTATGTGAATACTTTGACGTTCCAAGGGTGGACTATTTGGCCTATTGTTATATTGTATCCCAATTGTGGATTATCTGGCATGTTGATTTCATTGTATCCCAATTGTGGATTATCTGGCATGTTGATTTCATTGTATCCCGGTGTGGATTATGTGGTTATATTGTTACCTTAATTGAACTCATATTCATTGGTGATGTTATGCATAGTGTATATAATGGTTGTTGCACTATGGTATTGATTGGCATGAGCATACATTACCATGTTGATATATGATTATCCCTTTTTGTGGATTTATTTCAAGTATCTATTATGTGCTTGAACGTGTTTATGTTCGGGTGGGTATGATGGAAGTCAATCAATTATTGATTTGTTCTATAAGTGATTGAAGGTTCATCATACCGGTGACCCTTCCCCTCTCTGTGGCCACAGAGTGGTGTCCGCGCAAGCTAACCGTATTGAGCAATAAGGAGCCTTTACATACTGCGCCGCGATTGGTGTCCCGGTGGAATGCTCGTATGAAGCTAAGCTTTACAAGAGCGATGATAGTATATGATACTCTAATTTAAGGGTCATATATGTATCCTATTTTCTTATATGGATCTCTGGGGTATGAGACCTATAAGCGGTGAATGTGCATGGGGGCAATTCACCAAAGAGTGGAGTTTTACTCCCACGTTGTACGACTTATTGTTCAGACGGGAAAGGTAAAATGAGGTAACGTAAGGTGTTTACCGCTTTAATAATGTGCTATGTGAAACCATGCTATATGTTGCATCTTACTTGGCATATTGCTGCATTCATAATAGCTTGCTGAGATTTATTCTCACCCCTCTCCCTTTAATGTTTTAGATCCCGAGACAGTGACCCGAACCAAGTGAGGCCGGGATATCACTGTGGACTTTTGCTTTTGGGGCTTGTCGGGTTAAGTATAGGAGTTGGTTATTAGGAGTATCTACTAAGTATTCCACTTTTATATTTGTATGGAAACCACTTTTGTTAAACAATGTTAATCGTGGCTTTTGTGTAATTAATCGATTTCGGTTTATATAAGTTGTGGTTGGATTTCCTCTAAGTAGAGATATTATCAATTGATTTTTATTTGGAAGTTTGAAAAGTGGTTTTCTTTTAAAGGCAAATAAATGTTTTAAAAGTAAGATGGTTTTTCTTAGATTGAGCCTCTCCACTCGGGACACGCGTTAGGTTCCGGTTGGGGTGCTCACATTGGTATCAAAGCTTAGTTTAGAGGTCAAGGGTAGATGTCTAAACTAAGGGGGAATGTGTGGAAATTGACGCCGAGTGTTTAATGCAGAGTTCGTTCTAATGGCCTAAGCGAGGATGATCAGCGAAAAGTTCTAGAAATTGAAGGAGATATGGGTATAGGTGGAATTCAGAATGAAGAGATGATGAAGTTATTCAGGATGTTTGTACATAATATGGAGACTAGAGGATCAGTTCTGAATCAACCTGAGGAAGGTCAAAGTAATGGATTGGAAAAATTTGTGAAGATGAACCCACCGAGCTATAATGGAGATCCGGATCCGTTAAAGGCAGAAAAATGGCTAGCAGAAATAAATAGGATTTTTGAGGTTATAGAAAGTCCCAACGAAGAGAAAGTTAGGTATGCCGTGTTCAAACTTGAAGGTCCAGCTGATCAGTGGTGGCAGATTTTGAAAGGAAATTGGGGGCGGGATCATACGCCCGCACTTGGGATAATTTCACCAAACAGCTCGAGGATTATTTCATTTCGATGGTTACATGGGACAAGAAAGAGATTGAATTCTTAGGACTAGAACAAGGGATCATGACGGTGAATCAGTATGTAATCAGGTTTGAGGAATTAGCTAGAAGTTGCCCTCATTTGGTATCGTATGAAGCGAAAAGAGTTCATAGGTTTGTAAAAGGTTTGAGGATTGAGTTTAGGAAGAAATTAGTGATTGATAGCTTCACCAATTATCGACATCTTAGAGAGAGCATATAAGATCGAGAATAGCATTGAGGAAAATAATAGAAGATCGGAAGGTGAAATTGGGGATAAGCCAAAGTCTCTAGGACAAGGATCCAGAATCATTAGAGGACAGCCAAGGGCTTTAACTTCGTGAAGTGTGAGAGAGGAACTTGTGGTAGCTTCTTCGTCTAGGCCAATACCCAAACAAGATGGGATGATTTGTAAATATTGCAAGAAGATGGGTCATTCTCAAGACAGTGTTGGAGTAAGCAAGGAAAATGCTTGAGTTGTGGAGAAACCGGGCACTACAGAAAAATTGTCCCGCATTTCGTCGAGGTTAGCTTCGGGTGCCTGGCCAAAGGGTTCAAAGAGGTGGTATCAAAAGAGATAAGGAAGGGAAACCAAAAGAGAAGGTCCAAGGTCAAGTATGTGTTTTGGGTCCACGCGAGATGGATTCCCAAGGTCACTAGAGGTATATTCCCTGTCTCAAAAGTTAGGGGTCATATTTTATAGATCCTGTTTCATATCATTATGTGTAGCATAGCGTTTTACTTTTTATGTGGCATACATTGTTTGAAATTTTGTTTTATTGTTAGAGGATTCTCGCTCTTATGAGAGAATACCTCGAACCTTCTTTGGTTTACCACGATGGTGATGTGGTTATGGCCGAAAGGTGTATTGCCGCTGAATTGGTATAATTATTAATTTATGATTTTGAGATATACTTGATCGGGAAGGTTAAGTAGTTGTTGTATAATGGTAGACTATCATAATAAGTGAGTCTCCTTTTTCCATGCCTAAATTGCTTATATTGGTATTTGATATAGGTAAACCTTAATGTGAAATTCTTGTTATATATGGGTATTTAAGGTGAAAATTTTGAATTAAGATGTGAAGGGTAATTGGTATATGTTAGACTTGCATAGGAAGTCTTTTCAAAATTTTTATGTGCTAGTTGTGAGTAAATGGTAAATGTGCTTCCGTCGGTATATTTCATGTGTTGGCTCTGAGTATGATAAGCAAAATTTTAAACCCTTATTTTGATGACTTTAGGGTAATTAGAATTGAGGATCTCTTTGTTAAATAAAGTTCCGGAAGGATCATTTGAGAATTGGGTTAATGATTCCTTGGGAGGAGTCCCTGCATGCAAGTTTGGCTAGTCTGAGTTGGCTCGAGAGGATTGCAAATTTTGGGTTCTATAGTCTTAAACTCGGATGTTACCAAGGATCTTGTGAGGATTAAATCCGTGATCTTTGAGTTGGCAAGTGCTACCGAAGAAATTTAAGGAATTCTTAAGAATTGTAAAGTCGTTGCTTTGGTTGACTCTAAGGGGCGTATAAATGGTGTAGATGTGTCAAGATGAATCATATTGTTAGTAATGGAGAATAGGTTGGAGTCGGACCCGATCCTTACCTTACCTTGTGGATGTGAGGATCTTGTGAAATTTTAAGTGTGTATTAAAGGAAGATCGTGGTGTAGTGTTATGCAAAATGGGAAAGTGATAAATAGCGTGTGTTCGAGGAAGTTAACTTAGATAGAGCGGAATTTTCTTATCATTTATCGAGAGTGGTTACAATTGTTTGTGTGATTTAAATGGAATCTTATCTTTTGAAGCTCTCTTTTGGGGTTGGTTACCGATCCTAAGAGTTGGAGGATTTAGTTAGTCGAAAGGAAGAGGTTTGAAGACTATCCAAATTCTCGAAGAATAGGTTGTGTTGTGTGACGGATTTTCCTTCGACTTGAGAAGTTTAATTAACCTTAGCGGGTTTGCGTATAATAGCAGTTATCATTCTAGCATTGAGATAAAACCGTATGAGGCGCGGTTCAGGAAGAAAATATCGATCTCCAATTTGTTGGGGTGAGGTTAGTGAAGCTAGGCCTAAGGTAATTTAGCGCCAAAGTTTGTTAATCCATTTGAAGTTTTAGAAAAGGTCGGTGATTTGACTTATAGACCGACTTGGAGCAAATTTATAGAGTATTAGAAGTTTTAAATATAGTATCGTAATGTATTTGGTGACATAAGTTGTAATACTTTTATTTAATTGTACTTCTTGAGGTCGTGAAAATTTGGGTTAGTGATAATTGTATGGTATTCTTGGAATATTGCGTTGTAATATCGTATTATTAATGAAATTAGAAATCTTGGAAAGAATCATAGAATTGAAGAGACTAATTGGGGAGTGAAGTCCTAGAGTACTCGGGTTATGGAAATGTATAACAGAATCATGCCATTAAGGAATCTAATTGAAATTTTTAAGTTAGAATGCGTGAAAGGTAACTTTTGCTATTTGAACCTTAGGGTAAGTGACAGTCAAATTCGGGACGAATTTTCTTTAAGGGGGAGTGAGTGTAACGACCCCAACCCTAGGCACTAATTTTAAATATTATATTATATCCTTTTAATATTTATGTTAGCTTTATGTGTTCAATTTTGTCTTTAAATTCTTAATTTAAGATAAATTGGGTGAGAAGTAAATTTAGGATCTTTTAAAAATACATTAGATATTAAATAAGAACTTTGGGGGATAATAAAAATAGAAAATAGATAAGTAGTAAGAGGAGGTTAAAATGGGTAGAATAAATAATTAGGGGGAAGTGTTATATTAATTTGGGTGAAAGCCTTTAGTTTTTAGATATTTGTGGGGGGGCCAAAGTCTTACTCCTTCTAGACACTCCAAGTGTCACCTCCCCTTACCCTCCCCTCTTTTACCCCCCTTACTCTTACTCCCTTATCCCTCCTTCATTCATTCTACTTCTTCCTAGAGAAAGCTTAGAACTCCATTGAAGCTCCCTTTTTCCCAAGCTTTGAAGCCAAGCCATTTCTCCACCAAATTCAAGTCTAAGGGTATTTTTGAAGTTGGGTCATCTAGGAGAAACAAGCAAGTTAGAAAGATCAATCTCCCATTTCAAAACCCTAAGGTGAGTTGTTATGATTCCCTTCTTCTATTTGTTCATAAGTTCTTTGATTATTGTTCTTGGCCTTGTGATGTTGATTTCTTGCTTGAAAACCTAAATGGGAGTTGAATGGTTAGAAAATGACATTTGGTGAAGTTAGGGTTCAATGAAGATGATCTAAAAGGTTTGAAATGGGTAGAAATTGTAGTGATAAATAATCTAGGGTTACTTGGTTTTGGAGTTTACATGTTTGTATGGGACTTGGAAAGATTGAAGTATCCTTTGGTGCTCTTGAATTAAGCTTTGTTAGAAGGAATGGAAACCTAGGCTTCAATGGGTAAAAATCTGGAAATGGGCTGGAGGAGGCTTGGGCGGTCGCCCATGGGGGCTTGGGCGGCCGCCCATCATGGCAGGAATTCACTTTGGCTTTAAAACCCACTTGGGCGGTCGCCCAAGTGGTGAGGGCGGTCGCCCATAGTGGCAGAAACAATAATTGCCTTTGAAGTCCACTTGGGCGGTCGCCCAAGTGGTTAGGGCGGTCGCCCAAGACCCCTGAACCAGTTTTGAATTTTGAATTAGAATTGTTTAGTCAGTTTGTTGTCCTCTTATAAATGGTGACTCCCAACCAATATAAATTAGTAGAACCTAATCAACCCGGATACGAATTGATCCTCTTTAACCTGAGTTAGAGTAGGATACCTTGGCTTGGCCATGACATCTTATTTGGTCGAAATGGAATTGTGGGAGTAGTTAAATATTGTTCGGAAAGTGGTCCAAACTTGGGAAGTAAGTCTTGCACTTTTATTAAGATTATTTAAGGTTGGGTAATGACTTCGTAGGATTGGATTATAGTATTTGGTGACTTTACTTGTTCCCATATCCTTGGTAGTTAGCTTGAATAATGTTAAAAATTATAGGTTACACTATTTTGTTACATGTATATGTATCATTGTAGCTTGGTTATCCCAATTGTGGAATTATTGATTATGTGAATACTTTGACGTTCCAAGGGTGGACTATTTGGCCTATTGTTATATTGTATCCCAATTGTGGATTATCTGGCATGTTGATTTCATTGTATCCCAATTGTGGATTATCTGGCATGTTGATTTCATTGTATCCCTGTGGATTATGTGGTTATATTGTTACCTTAATTGAACTCATATTCATTGGTGATGTTATGCATAGTGTATATAATGGTTGTTGCACTATGGTATTGATTGGCATGAGCATACATTACCATGTTGATATATGATTATCCCTTTTTGTGGATTTATTTCAAGTATCTATTATGTGCTTGAACGTGTTTATGTTCGGGTGGGTATGATGGAAGTCAATCAATTATTGATTTGTTCTATAAGTGATTGAAGGTTCATCATACCGGTGACCCTTCCCTCTCTCGTGGCCACAGAGTGGGCCGTGCAAGCTACCGTATTGAGCAATAAGGAGCCTTTACATACCGCCGCGATTGGTGTACCGGTGGAATGCTCTGTATGAAGCTAAGCTTTACGAGCGATGATAGTATATGATACTCTAATTTAAGGGTCATATATGTATCCTATTTTCTTATATGGATCTCTGGGGTATGAGACCTATAAGCGGTGAATGTGCATGGGGGCAATTCACCAAAGAGTGGAGTTTTACTCCCACGTTGTACGACTTATTGTTCGTACGGGAAAGGTAAAATGAGGTAACGTAAGGTGTTTACCGCTTTAATAATGTGCTATGTGAAACCATGCTATATGTTGCATCTTACTTGGCATATTGCTGCATTCATAATAGCTTGCTGAGATTTATTCTCACCCCTCTCCCTTTAATGTTTTAGATCCCGAGACAGGTGACCCGAACCAGTGAGGCCGGGGATATCACTGTGGACTTTTGCTTTTGGGGCTTGTCAGGTTAAGTATAGGAGTTGGTTATTAGGAGTATCTACTAAGTATTCCACTTTTATATTTGTATGGAAACCACTTTTGTTAAACAATGTTAATCAGGGCTTTTGTGTAATTAATCAGATTTCGGTTTATATAAGTTGTGGTTGGATTTCCTCTAAGTAGAGATATTATCAATTGATTTTTATTTGGAAGTTTGAAAAGTGGTTTTCTTTTAAAGGCAAATAAATGTTTTAAAAAGTAAGATGGTTTTTCTTAGATTGAGCCTCTCCAGCTCGGGACACGCGTTAGGTTCCGGGTTGGGGTGCTCATAGTTGGTATCAAAGCTTAGTTTAGAGGTCAAGGGTAGATGTCTAAACTAAGGGGGAATGTGTGGAAATTGACGCCGAGTGTTTAATGCAGGAGTTCGTTCTAATGGCCGGAAGCGAGGATGATCAGCGAAAAGTTCTAGAAATTGAAGGAGATATGGGTATAGGTGGAATTCAGAATGAAGAGATGATGAAGTTATTCAGGATGTTTGTACATAATATGGAGACTAGAGGATCAGTTCCGAATCAACCTGAGGAAGGTCAAAGTAATGGATTGGAAAAATTTGTGAAGATGAACCCACCGAGCTATAATGGAGATCCGGATCCGTTAAAGGCAGAAAAATGGCTAGCAGAAATAAATAGGATTTTTGAGGTTATAGAAAGTCCCAACGAAGAGAAAGTTAGGTATGCCGTGTTCAAACTTGAAGGTCCAGCTGATCAGTGGTGGCAGATTTTGAAAGGAAATTGGGGGCGGGATCATACGCCCCAGACTTGGGATAATTTCACCAAACAGTTCGAGGATTATTTCATTTCGATGGTTACATGGGACAAGAAAGAGATTGAATTCTTAGGACTAGAACAAGGGATCATGACGGTGAATCAGTATGTAATCAGGTTTGAGGAATTAGCTAGAAGTTGCCCTCATTTGGTATCGTATGAAGCGAAAAGAGTTCATAGGTTTGTAAAAGGTTTGAGGATTGAGTTTAGGAAGAAATTAGTGATTGATAGCTTCACCAATTATCAGACAGTCTTAGAGAGAGCATATAAGATCGAGAATAGCATTGAGGAAAATAATAGAAGATCGGAAGGTGAAATTGGGGATAAGCCAAAGTATCTAGGACAAGGATCCAGAATCATTAGAGGACGCCCAAGGGCTTTAACTTCGTGAAGTGTGAGAGAGGAACTTGTGGTAGCTTCTTCGTCTAGGCCAATACCCAAACAAGATGGGATGATTTGTAAATATTGCAAGAAGATGGGTCATTCTCGAAGACAGTGTTGGAGTAAGCAAGGAAAATGCTTGAGTTGTGGAGAAACCGGGCACTACAGAAAAATTGTCCCGCATTTCGTCGCAGGTTAGCTTCGGGTGCCGGTCAAAGGGTTCAAAGAGGTGGTATCAAAAGAGATAAGGAAGGGAAACCAAAAGAGAAGGTCCAAGGTCAAGTATGTGTTTTGGGTCCAAGAGAGATGGATTCCCCAGAGGTCACTAGAGGTATATTCCCTGTCTCAAAAGTTAGGGGTCATATTTTATAGATCCTGTTTCATATCATTATGTGTAGCATAGCGTTTTACTTTTATGTGGCATACATTGTTTGAAATTTTGTTTTATTGTTAGAGGATTCTGCTCTTATGAGAGAATACCTCGAACCTTCTTTGGTTTACCACGATGGTGATGTGGTTATGGCTGAGCAGGTATTGCCAGTTGAATTGGTATAATTATTAATTTATGATTTTGAGATATACTTGATCGGGAAGGTTAAGTAGTTGTTGTATAATGGTAGACTATCATAATAAGTGAGTCTCCTTTTTCCATGCCTAAATTGCTTATATTGGTATTTGATATAGGTAAACCTTAATGTGAAATTCTTGTTATATATGGGTATTTAAGGTGAAAATTTTGAATTAAGATGTGAAGGGTAATTGGTATATGTTAGACTTGCATAGGAAGTCTTTTCAAAATTTTTATGTGCTAGTTGTGAGTAAATGGTAAATGTGCTTCCGTCGGTATATTTCATGTGTTGGCTCTGAGTATGATAAGCAAAATTTTAAACCCTTATTTTGATGACTTTAGGGTAATTAGAATTGAGGATCTCTTTGTTAAATAAAGTTCCGGAAGGATCATTTGAGAATTGGGTTAATGATTCCTTGGGAGGAGTCCCTGCATGCAAGTTTGGCTAGTCTGAGTTGGCTCGAGAGGATTGCAAATTTTGGGTTCTATAGTCTTAAACTCGGATGTTACCAAGGATCTTGTGAGGATTGAATCCGTGATCTTTGAGTTGGCAAGTGCTACCGAAGAAATTTAAGGAATTCTTAAGAATTGTAAAGTCGTTGCTTTGGTTGACTCTAAGGGGCGTATAAATGGTGTAGGATGTGTTGAAGATGAATCATATTGTTAGTAATGGAGAATAGGTTGGAGTCGGACCCGATCCTTACCTTACCTTGTGGATGTGAGGATCTTGTGAAATTTTAAGTGTGTATTAAAGGAAGATCAGGGTGTAGTGTTATGCAAAATGGGAAAGTGATAGCGTGTGTTCGAGGAAGTTAACTTAGATAGAGCGGAATTTTCTTATCATTTATCGAGAGTGGTTACAATTGTTTGTGTGATTTAAATGGAATCTTATCTTTTGAAGCTCTCTTTTTGGGGTTGGTTACCGATCCTAAGAGTTGGAGGATTTAGTTAGTCGAAAGGAAGAGGTTTGAAGACTATCCAAATTCTGGAAGAATAGGTTGTGTTGTGTGACGGATTTTCCTTCGACTTGAGAAGTTTAATTAACCTTAGCGGGTTTGCGTATAATAGCAGTTATCATTCTAGCATTGAGATAAAACCGTATGAGGCGCGGTTCAGGAAGAAAATATCGATCTCCAATTTGTTGGGGTGAGGTTAGTGAAGCTAGGCCTAAGGTAATTTAGCGCCAAAGTTTGTTAATCCATTTGAAGTTTTAGAAAAGGTCGGTGATTTGACTTATAGACCGACTTGGAGCAAATTTTATAGAGTATTATAAGTTTTAAATATAGTATCGTAATGTATTTGGTGACATAAGTTGTAATACTTTTATTTAATTGTACTTCTTGAGGTCGTGAAAATTTGGGTTAGTGATAATTGTATGGTATTCTTGGAATATTGCGTTGTAATATCGTATTATTAATGAAATTAGAAATCTTGGAAAGAATCATAGAATTGAAGAGACTAATTGGGGAGTGAAGTCCTAGAGTACTCGGGTTATGGAAATGTATAACAGAATCATGCCATTAAGGAATCTAATTGAAATTTTTAAGTTAGAATGCGTGAAAGGTAACTTTTGCTATTTGAACCTTAGGGTAAGTGACAGTCAAATTCGGGACGAATTTTCTTTAAGGGGGAGTGAGTGTAACGACCCCAACCCTAGGCACTAATTTTAAATATTATATTATATCCTTTTAATATTTATGTTAGCTTTATGTGTTCAATTTTGTCTTTAAATTCTTAATTTAAGATAAATTGGGTGAGAAGTAAATTTAGGATCTTTTAAAAATACATTAGATATTAAATAAGAACTTTGGGGGATAATAAAAATAGAAAATAGATAAGTAGTAAGAGGAGGTTAAAATGGGTAGAATAAATAATTAGGGAAGTGTTATATTAATTTGGGTGAAAGCCTTTAGTTTTTAGATATTTGTGGGGGCCCAAAGTCTTACTCCTTCTAGACACTCCAAGTGTCACCTCCCCTTACCCTCCCCTCTTTTACCCCCCTTACTCTTACTCCCTTATCCCTCCTTCATTCATTCTACTTCTTCCTAGAGAAAGCTTAGAACTCCATTGAAGCTCCCTTTTTCCCAAGCTTTGAAGCCAAGCCATTTCTCCACCAAATTCAAGTCTAAGGGTATTTTTGAAGTTGGGTCATCTAGGAGAAACAAGCAAGTTAGAAAGATCAATCTCCCATTTCAAAACCCTAAGGTGAGTTGTTATGATTCCCTTCTTCTATTTGTTCATAAGTTCTTTGATTATTGTTCTTGGCCTTGTGATGTTGATTTCTTGCTTGAAAACCTAAATGGGAGTTGAATGGTTAGAAAATGACATTTGGTGAAGTTAGGGTTCAATGAAGATGATCTAAAAGGTTTGAAATGGGTAGAAATTGTAGTGATAAATAATCTAGGGTTACTTGGTTTTGGAGTTTACATGTTTGTATGGGACTTGGAAAGATTGAAGTATCCTTTGGTGCTCTTGAATTAAGCTTTGTTAGAAGGAATGGAAACCTAGGCTTCAATGGGTAAAAATCTGGAAATGGGCTGGAGGAGGCTTGGGCGGTCGCCCATGGGGGCTTGGGCGGCCGCCCATCATGGCAGGAATTCACTTTGGCTTTAAAACCCACTCTGGGCGGTCGCCCAGTGGTGGCGGCCGCCCATAGTGGCGTAAAACAATAATTGCCTTTGAAGTCCACTTGGCGGTCGCCCAGTGGTTAGGGCGGTCGCCCAAGACCCCGAACCGGCTTGAATTTTGAATTAGAATTGTTTAGTCAGTTTGTTGTCCTCTTATAAATGGTGACTCCCAACCAATATAAATTAGTAGAACCTAATCAACCCGGATACGAATTGATCCTCTTTAACCTGAGTTAGAGTAGGATACCTTGGCTTGGCCATGACATCTTATTTGGTCGAAATGGAATTGTGGGAGTAGTTAAATATTGTTCGGAAAGTGGTCCAAACTTGGGAAGTAAGTCTTGCACTTTTATTAAGATTATTTAAGGTTGGGTAATGACTTCGTAGGATTGGATTATAGTATTTGGTGACTTTACTTGTTCCCATATCCTTGGTAGTTAGCTTGAATAATGTTAAAAATTATAGGTTACACTATTTTGTTACATGTATATGTATCATTGTAGCTTGGTTATCCCAATTGTGGAATTATTGATTATGTGAATACTTTGACGTTCCAAGGGTGGACTATTTGGCCTATTGTTATATTGTATCCCAATTGTGGATTATCTGGCATGTTGATTTCATTGTATCCCAATTGTGGATTATCTGGCATGTTGATTTCATTGTATCCCGGTGTGGATTATGTGGTTATATTGTTACCTTAATTGAACTCATATTCATTGGTGATGTTATGCATAGTGTATATAATGGTTGTTGCACTATGGTATTGATTGGCATGAGCATACATTACCATGTTGATATATGATTATCCCTTTTTGTGGATTTATTTCAAGTATCTATTATGTGCTTGAACGTGTTTATGTTCGGGTGGGTATGATGGAAGTCAATCAATTATTGATTTGTTCTATAAGTGATTGAAGGTTCATCATACCGGTGACCCTTCCCCTCTCTGTGGCCACAGAGTGGGGCTGTGCAAGCTACTGTATTGAGCAATAAGGAGCCTTTACATACTGCTGCGATTGGTGTACCGGTGGAATGCTCTGTATGAAGCTAAGCTTTACAGTAGCGATGATAGTATATGATACTCTAATTTAAGGGTCATATATGTATCCTATTTTCTTATATGGATCTCTGGGGTATGAGACCTATAAGCGGTGAATGTGCATGGGGGCAATTCACCAAAGAGTGGAGTTTTACTCCCACGTTGTACGACTTATTGTTCAGACGGGAAAGGTAAAATGAGGTAACGTAAGGTGTTTACCGCTTTAATAATGTGCTATGTGAAACCATGCTATATGTTGCATCTTACTTGGCATATTGCTGCATTCATAATAGCTTGCTGAGATTTATTCTCACCCCTCTCCCTTTAATGTTTTAGATCCCGAGACAGGTGACCCGAACCAGTGAGGCCGGGGATATCACTGTGGACTTTTGCTTTTGGGGCTTGTCAGGTTAAGTATAGGAGTTGGTTATTAGGAGTATCTACTAAGTATTCCACTTTTATATTTGTATGGAAACCACTTTTGTTAAACAATGTTAATCAGGGCTTTTGTGTAATTAATCAGATTTCGGTTTATATAAGTTGTGGTTGGATTTCCTCTAAGTAGAGATATTATCAATTGATTTTTATTTGGAAGTTTGAAAAGTGGTTTTCTTTTAAAGGCAAATAAATGTTTTAAAAAGTAAGATGGTTTTTCTTAGATTGAGCCTCTCCAGCTCGGGACACGCGTTAGGTTCCGGGTTGGGGTGCTCACATGACCTTTCAAGGTCTCATCTTTTCCGATCAATTAGGATTAGGAGAAAATGTGTTTTGAGTAAAACTCAAGCGATAAGTGCATGTTACTTGAGCCTTTAGCCTAAACACTTACCTCCGAGTCTAAATCTTACCTACCTTCGAGTCTAAACCTTACCTTATCCCCGAGTCTAAACCTTGCCTGTCCCTTTCCCGCAGCGAGAAAGAAGTGTGCGAGAATACCGGATCAGCGGCTTTTCAGTGCAGAAAACCTTAGGCAGAATCGTCAAAAAAAAGTCAGAATGGCAAATTTGACAGAAAACAGTAAGGGTGCAGGAAATCAGATGGTTAGGAAGGAAGAGTTAATCCTGGCTTTGGAAAATGCCCATAAGGTTCATGAGGAACAGCAAGCCATGCTTATCGACGCACTCCGTCGTCATGGAATTCAGGTAACAGTTGAGTCGAACGGTTCTCTGGTGGTAGTCGAAGATGAGACTTCAGAAACAGTGATTTCAGTCCCTTCATCCTATAACCAAGACCTTCCATCCTACAGCCAATACTTTCCCCCATCCACGTGCAATCCCTTGCCAAGGACCACTCCTCCTCAGTCCTTTCCGACATCCCAGCTCATCAGGGCTCCATCGCCCTCAACTCCTCAGAACGGATTGGGCTTCACCCCGCCTGTTCCCGGTTTGCCAAAGAATACGCCGCCTATACTCCCGGCTTCACATAATCGGTTTGAGTTATGTGGCTATGTTCAAGCCCCTATACCCACCCGAATGCAATCATGAGTTGCCAAAGGATGATTCAAGTTTTGTTTGTCACCTCTAGGACTTAATGAATTCGGCCGTCGGTTTCACCGATGCTGCTACTATGGTTCCCTCCGCCGATACAAGTCCAGTTGCGATTTCCAGAATTCGAGAGTCCCCGTTGACCCCATGTGGCAATATTGATGGAACAAGCGAAACAAATGCAAGCGAAGTTTGACCTCATGATGAGTATCAATACTCCCTTGACCCAAGACGTCGAACCGGGCAAGGAAATGACTCCACCAAGCATAACCCCAATGCCACCAAAGACCAAACGGCAACCGTACCCATATCGGCCGGTTCCTCACAAAGGAAAGAGTGTCGTAGCCTCCTTGACCAAATCCAACAATGGAACCAGTTGGACAATGGAAATCCGAGTCTTGAGAACAACAATGTCTCCCGAAAACTCCGCTCCCTTCATTATGACAACATGGAGATGCCTTTAAGCAAGATGCTGGAAGAGCTGATGAAAGAAAAGCTGATAAAGCCACTTTGGAGAATTGGAAGCCCAAGAACCCCAACGTTCGCTTGGATGAGTCTAAGCATTGTCTTTTCCATCAATACCCTGCACGACACCGATGATTGCGGCTATTTGAGGCATGAGATCCAGAAGTTGATAGAAGATGGGAAGCTCGAGAACCTCCATGGGCCAAAAACAGAAAGTTATGGTAAGAGGTCAATTCAGGGGGTGCAAGGTCAGAAACGTCAGCATGATTTTGGGATGCCCATGAGCAAAATTTTTGGCGATTTGGTGAAACGAGGCCTTCTCACACCTCTCGAGAATTATAAGCCAAAAAACCCAGGAAGAGTTGACAGAACCAAGTTCTGTGAGTACCACAAGCATTATGGTCACGTGACAGACAAGTGTTTGGATCTGAAGAAAGAAATTCAATGGCTGATCTACGAAGGAAAGCTCAAGCTCCCCGGGCGGTCCAACCAAACGAAGAGTAGCTAGACTAGGGTTTACTTATCCTTAAGTAAGATTAAAAAAAAAATATATATATATATATAGTCTCTCAGTCAACCTTCGTAGGTTCTAGTACTTTTCTCTTTCAATCAAGTCCTCCACGGACATTGTAATTAATCTTTAATTTTCTATAAAAGAGTCTTCTTCTTTTCTTACTAGACTTAAAACATTATTTGCACACCTACATTACAATCAATGAAATGGTTTTATTTTATATGATCACTTGCATTGCTCAACAAATAATCTCTCGAAATAATTCACGTTCCGATTAATCAGTGTGAGAAAGTCAACTAATGCCTTCCCCATACACTTTCCTTACCTCACAAAGAGCCTTCATTAAACCATACACTTTCCCAATCATGCCCCCACCTTCACCTTGACCAAGTCAACGACGGCGGCATTTTCAAAGGACAACAAAAGTCCACTCAGCTTCGAAAGATTGACTCCGTGTTGACAACAACCCAGGAGCCTGCCTTCGACCTCAAGGATGTCAAGAAAATTTCAAGCAGGGGCTCGCCTTGGCCCTCAGTTGCTTCAGAAAATAAAAAAATGTAGTGCAAAAAGAGTAATGCCCAGCTAGGCTGAAAATCCCAAAAAAGGGCAGTCTAGGCAAAAAACAGGGTTGCACATAAAAAAAAAAAAAAACCGCAGTGCAAAAAGAGTAATGCCCAGCTAGGCTGAAAATCCCAAAAAAGGGCAGTCTAGGCAAAAAACAGGGTTGCACATAAAAAATAAAAGAAAATGAGGCCAAGGACCCAGCACCGCCAATCAAAAGCTTGACGGACAGGCAAAATCAAAGCTCAGAGAATGAAAGTTGTCGATAACAATGGGGCGGTCGAAGCAAAGCTAGAAGCACTTCGTAAGCCTTTAGGCACGTGGAAATCCTTTCTCCCCCAATGAAAGACAGAATCAACCGTCCAAAATGACTTGGTCAAGGAATCGTCCCGAGGCCTACGCCTCATCATCCAGTCTTCTCATCCAAACCTCTTCACTAAAGGAACCACAAATCCCATTTCCCAAATCAATTCGGCCAAAGCCGAACTACGGCAACCTGAGCTCCTCACAATGAGGGGAACGTAGGCAACCAGAAATGGTCCGGTCATAAACACATCCAAATTCCCGAAAACCCGGTCTCATCAAATGACCTCTCCCATAGACACAGTCAGATTCCAGAAAACCCGGTCTCATCAATGACCTCCCTATACACAAACTTTTCTTTCACACCAACCAGCCTTGATCCACGACATTGGTTGACTTTCTCCTCATGATTAATAAGAATGTTTTTCGTCATATCGAGATTAATGGTTGAATAACCCGAACATTAACAAAGGGTTTTAAGCAATCTTGTGATCATTGTAAATAAAACAAGTTTTCAGATGTCTTGACAAGTCTTCCTTTTCTACATCTTAGGAAAAATAGTGCTAAACACTGATTTTCTGTCAGCAGGGGCTTCCATACACTTTTACAAACCTTTCTACGCTTATACTCTCTCAAAAGAGTCAAACCCAAAGCGAGTTTTTGTGCCTTCGTCGAATAAGGCCATCAAAATAACACAAAATCAGGATCCATTCCCACCTTTCGAAAAATATGCCCCTGCATGTATAAATTCTTCTCTTCGCCCATATCTCCTTAAGGTTGACTGAGCGACTAAAGGAAATAAGAAAGTAAGTACGAAAGGATAGGTCTTCCCTCTTCTGCTACAATTCGCATTAGGGCTGCCTTGAAACTCTTCAAGTCTGGGGCTTTGCCAAGCCATTTCTTTAGACTGGGGCTTCTTTAGTCATTTTTGGGGTTCGCATCGGGTTCTTCACTAGGTCCCTAGATGGATTCAGTTTTGTTCAGATCAACCTCAGGATCACTTCCGCAGTACCAATCATATTGGGATTTTTGCTAGGTCGTCAGATTGGGGCTCTACCAAGTCACTTCTTCGAAATCTAGACTTCGCCTGCTCAATTCATCCAACCGAGGCTTTGCCAATGAAAGGATCTTTCCTTGCTTTAATAAGGCATGGGGCTTCGCAGAAAGTTTTTTCTTAGACCGGGGCTTCGATAAGTCGCATCCATCCCTCGAAGAGAGGTTTGGTCACTTCGACATCTGCTTTAGTCTTTGGTCGTAAAAGCCTATCAGCATCATCTTCAAATGCCAGAATGTGAGAAAGGAACGTTCATCGAGACCCGAGTTTTAAGCCCAGTCTCAGCCCAAGAGGGAATCCTAGTCCACGTTGACAACATCTCAGTAACCACAGCAGCAGCTCATTCCGCACCCAAGGGATACGACCCCACTTGCTTGAAACCCGTCTTAAACAATTTCCAAACACATTCCATATGTACATCCAGACCCAGTCCCTACCATTTTTTCCAAGAAAAAAATCACCCCTAGGCTCAAGTAACTTGCCAATTGTTAATAATAACATTTTCTCCCAAAAATGCCTCCGTTACTTCCGTTATAACGAGATAACGCCAGGCGACAGTTTCCTAATTGTCAAAAATCTAACTTTAGCTACCTCTATCACAGATTGAGAAGTATGCTCAAGTTTTCCAGCTATAGCTGCCTCTATCTACTCGATAGTGACGTAAGCTTTAGCCTCCTCAGGTGACGACCTCCACTAATCGTTAAAACCTCAAGGATCCTAGACATCGTTCCTAACTGTCTAGATGAAGCTTGAACTACGATCAAGGCTTGATTCCTCCGGGATACGTAGGTAGCCTTTCATAAAGGTCCAGCCATCCGACCACATTGGTCACCCTTTTCATTCACCGTTCCTCGATGGAGCGTAAGCTTTTGGCACATTCCTAGTAGGATTGGTTGTTTGACCTCCTAGGTCACCCCGTTTCCATCCTTATAGGAAGGGACCAAATATCTCTTTGCCATTGTCCCAAGGAGGCCAGGTAGGTGACCTCTTTTGGTCACCCAATTCCAACCTGTGTCTGCAATTCCATTCCAGTTCCAAAGGCAATGAAAAGCACAGTTCAGGCTTACTAAGTCGCGCGACATAACAAGCCAAGTCGCGCGACATAACAAGCCCACATCAGACATCAGACATCAGCAGTATACTGCTTTCCCCAGGGCAATCCCCGACATGTCAATAGATGCAAATGCCAGTCATACACATCTCAAATGCATAGGGGAGGGTTCATTTACCCCATGTACACCCATGCATTCATATTCAAGCCAAAAATCCATTCAAGTCATTCAATTCAAGCCAAATACCATACCATCGTCATTTCATAAGTGCGTGCAACAAAATGCATAACAATGTACATACAAAATAAATTAGGCCAAGTCCAAAAGATGTGCATAGCAAAAATAACATGATGTTTTCCCCAAAAGGGGTACAATAACCAAAAAGTCATAAATATCTAGGGGGAACGGGGCTACTCTGAGTCTTCTCCATCATCCTCTCCATCATCTTCATCCTCGCCATCATCCTCAACCTCCTCGGACTCATCATCGGGATCGTCAGAAGGTGCCTCGTAGGCTATGGTCTCCGTGCGATAATAATCATCAAGCTCAGTGATAACAGTAGAGTCAAGCTCATAGTCTGTGGCCGTCTCAGCTCCACCATCCTCATCCTCATCATCATCATCAATCTCAATGGGTCTGTGAAGAGGCACATTTGGCCTCTTCGTCCGAGGCGTCGGTCCACTAGTGCCTCCGCTGGTGCCCACGTCATCAGAGCGGCTCTTCTTCCTTCTCGGTTGGCCAGGTGGAGAGATATCGATCGAACCCTGTGACCGGCACTGATTCTTCCAAAAGCTCATACCTTTCTGGAGCTTGCCAATCATGCCTACAGCGTCGGTATAAGCCCTGGTCAAGTACCTATAAGCCTGAGCCGACACCTGTTACAAGCAGACATAATAAGTGTCAGAATGCAGTTCTTGATAACAGAAAGAGACGTAAGGAACAGTACTTACAGATCTAGAACCTCGCGGGAGCACCAGATGAGGGTGAGTCTGTGACATATCAATATGAGCTCGCCTCATGCGACCGCCACCCTGGTAATCAATGAAAGTCGGGGGCAAAGGAGGTCTAGCCACATAGCTAGTCGAGGGTCCCGCACTCTGAGCACCATAACCAACCCTGGTCTGTGGGGACTGAAGATGCATAGCCGCGTACAAAGTGTAATCCCCATCCCGTGTGAAGAGATGTGCCGCCATGCCTACGATCAAAGCATCTACATTCGCCAACTGGCGAGGCAGCCACATCCTAGCTGGAGGATCATCAGGGATCCGAGCATGCCTATTGGGCCCATGCTGTCTGTACACTCTCTCTCCTAAGTACAAGGCATCTCCGGACAAGCCCACTAACGCCTTGCGACACTGTCAAGTGTGCGCATGATCTAAATCCAAATCGCCATAACGGCCGGTCCAGGGGAACAAACTCATCCTCGTGGAGTCCCTCTCGGGCATGTCGCCAGATCATGATACGAGGCCGTAATCCCGCACCTCGAACCCTCCGGTGTCCTAGTCTGTCTCCCGGCACTCTTCGTCCACCGTCCGAGAGCAGAAAAGTGGTGGCAGATACTCATCCTCGTATCCGCCACTCGTAACAACCAAAATACTCGAAGGCCCAAGCCCGAAAAGAAGAAGAAGAAGTCAAAACAAGGAAAAAGGATAGAATGAAATGCGCAAAAGAAAAGAGTTCAAGATGAGAGAATACCTCAAAAGCCGATGACAAAGAAGTAAAATACTTCGCCCTCCCTCTACCGATGTCATCTAGAGCCAAATACATCTCGGCTAAACCACCTCACCCCAGGATAAATTCCCACAAGCATCCTGTGCTCTCGTAAGCTCCAAAGAGTGAAATCGTGGCAGAGGCGCCGTTAATGAACAAAGATGTCGAAAAGCCTACCCATACAAAAGCCCTCGCTAATCTCTCGGCTCTCACCGGCTCTCAACAGATCATCAACTACAATGTAGTCCCTACTCGCTCCCAACCAAGCCATGTAGCTCGCCCAACGCATATCCATTCCCCTTCTTGATCTGGGGAACGAAGCCAAATAAACTCATAAACTCGGCATCAGTGATAGGCTGGGGCTCAGCCTCCCCGTGCAGCTCCTCTATGTAGAGTGGCTCATCCGTAAAAGGCAATCCCGTGATGACCGCAAAATCCAATGGCGTGACTCTGCCTCACCCCAAGAGAAGTGGAACGAATGAGTGGTCTCCCACCAAAACTCTCTAAACGCCCTCACCAAATCTACACTCCTCTGAGTGTCTCCAATGGCCTTCGCCATCTCAAAGAATCGTCCCAGCCCGACGGCGTAAATCATGCCCTTAGGCGAAGTCTATCTCGCTTCCCGGCTACCCGGTAAGCTCTGCCATAGCCTACCAATCACCTCAGGGGAACCACGGGTGCGTAATTTCTGCAAGAAAACATGGCACAAGTATTAATATTTCGTGCTATTTATTAAAATCATCTTAAGCAGAAGATATAGGTCAAAACCTATCATCGAAGAGCATGCATTTTAACATCACAGTTCCTAGGTCAATCCATGTTCACAGGCCAATTCATATAAAATGCATTGCAGTCTGGAAAATTCAAATCAAATCGATTTCACCCAAATCAAAAATTTTCAAAAAACCCTAGGTTGCTTACCACATCCTTCTTCCTGACATCCGAGGTATGCTCATCGAGCTGTGGGTAGAAATCTCCTCTTCGTGCTTCCGGAAGAAAGGGCCTTTGATTCCTCTGCACCCCCTTCCTTCTAGTAGCTAATTCGGCGTGTTGAGGAGCCCTTTTGGTCGGATAGAGCCTAGGAGGCATTTTCCAAATTGAATCGAACTAAAGTTGTTTGATTTCTCTCGATCCCTCTCAAATCTCCCTCTGATGTTGCTCTCTCTCTTCTCGGTGTCGCCTCCCTCTCAATTTCAATTTCAATTGAGTTTCAAATGGCGACTGTGCGAATTTTTAATGAATCTGTCCACAGGGCCTATTATGTCGTGCGACATACTAAGCCCCTGTGGCTTGTTTTTACAATTTTGCCCTTAAAGGCTCCATTTTACAATTTTGTCCCCCGTAGGCCTCTTTTACCCTTTATGCCCCTGATATTTCTAATCATTTTCAACCAAATTTTCCCTCCAGTGTCCCCGAGGCCTATTTTACAAATTTACCTCTGTGACTCATTTTATTTGCCCTTGGCATTTTCAATTCTATTTTCAAAAAATCGGGTACGTCCCGTTGCTTTATAAAAAATTATCGGGTCCTTCCCACTTTTTTATGAAAAAATTATCGGGTACGTCCCATTTCTTTACAAAAATTATTCGGGTACGTCCCACTTTTCTTTACAAAATTTATCCGGGTACGTCCCACCTTTCTTTACAAAATTTATCCGGGTACGTCCCACCTTTCTTTACAAAATTTATACGGGTACGTCCCACCTTTCTTTACAAAATTTATCCGGGTACGTCCCACTTTTCTTTACAAAAATTATCCGGGTATGTCCCACTTTTCTTTACAAAAATTATTGAGTCCTTCCTACTTCTCTACAAAATCCATCCTTTCTCGCGATCTCCGTTATTCCAGATTGAAGGAATAACATTTCGCTCTTTTTCGATCTCCGTTATTCCAAGATGAAGGAATAACATTTCGACCTTTCTCGCGATCTCCGTTATTCCAGATTAAAGGAATAACATTTCGCTCTTTTCCGATCTCCGTTATTCCAAGATGAAGGAATAACATTTCGACCTTTCTCGCGATCTCCGTTATTCCAGATTGAAGGAATAACATTTCGCTCTTTTTCGATCTCCGTTATTCCAAGATGAAGGAATAACATTTCGACCTTTCTCGCGATCTCCGTTATTCCAGATTGAAGGAATAACATTTCGCTCTTTTTCGATCTCCGTTATTCCAAGATGAAGGAATAACATTTCGACCTTTTTCGCGATCTCCGTTATTCCTAGGTGAAGGAATAACATTTTGCTCTTTTTCGATCTCCGTTATTCCAAGATGAAGGAATAACATTTCGACCTTTTTCGCAATCTCCGTTATTCCAAAGTGAAGGAATAACATTTTGCTCTCTTTCGATCTCCGTTATTCCAAGGTGAAGGAATAACATTTCGACCTTTTTCGCGATCTCCGTTATTCCAAGGTGAAGGAATAACATTTCGCTCTTTTTCGATCTCCGTTATTCCAAGATGAAGGAATAACATTTCGACCTTTTTCGCGATCTCCGTTATTCCAAGATGAAGGAATAACATTTCGCTCTCTTTCGATCTCCGTTATTCCAAGATGAAGGAATAACATTTCGACCTCTCTCGCGATCTCCGTTATTCCAAGATGAAGGAATAACATTTCGCTCTCTCTTTCGATCTCCGTTATTCCAAGATGAAAGAATAACATTTCGATTCAGTAAAAGCTCGAACTATGACCTGGCTTGATTCCTTCGGGATACGTAGGTAGCCTCTTGTAGGTTCAGCCAATTTGTCACATATGACGCCCCCTTTCCCCGGTGGATTCCGAACTACGATTTTGGCTTGATTCCCATCCGGGATACGTAGGTAGCCTTTCATAAAAGGTCCAGCCACTCGACCAATTTGGTCACCCAATCCGTCTCGGCATTCGCCAGATTGGATTCTTTTCTATCGACAACCCCACTGGCCCTGCAAGTGACATTGCCGAGGGGCTTCTGAAAGTACCCAAATCTGGCTCATGCCTTCCGGTTAATTTTCCCGGCAATTCCGGCAAGTTTCCCGGCAATTCTCCAGACTTTCCTAGAGTTCCGGAGCAATTCCGAAACTGTTCCAAACCACCTAAGGGGAGAAGGGACTGCTTGGAGCCAAAGAAACACGTTTTTATTTTATGAGGAATTCCCTTCTAGAAGACTGCCACCTTGCATGTTTCTAGAAGAATCTGGAAGTGGCTACTTATGTCGTGCGACATAATAAGCCCATGCAGGCAGCCTATAAATAGAGGCCTTCACCTCTCGTTTTGGGCACCCCTCTTCCACCACTCAGTCCCCCTCTATAGAGAACACGCCCAGAAGCATTGCCTCTCCTCACATACCCCCCCAAAACACACTAATCCTCCCAAAATCACTCACCATTCAACCAATCCACACACACACTTCCCACACACATCAAGAACCAAAGATTCTCATAGAACCAAGGCTTGATTTCAGTCCCCAGAAGTTGCTGTTTTGAAGGCTCCTATATCTAACTTGATATAGGAAGTCGTGGTCTTCAAGGGTAACGATTTTCTACCCTTTTCCTTCCCCTATCTTCATTATATGTGAAATCTCTATGCTAAATGCGTTGATAATGTGGTATTCTGATTAAAGTTGCATGCTTTAGTGTTATATTGCTTAGATCCCTATCCATTTGCATATCATTTCATGTAAAAGCCCCGGCTTGGCATTGTTTCTTGCATGAACACTCAAGATGAGTGTGGATCCCTCATATCCACACCTTCTTGAAGTATTCACTATTGAAATACATACTCTCTGAGATCTATTGGTGAAGTAACTTGGCTATATTAAAGCCTTGTTACCTCTGTAGATCCCAGCTATAAAGTCTCTGCAAAGTGGCTAAGTATGTCACGCGACATAGGCAGCCTATGTCACGCGACAACTTTGGCCATTATGCAGAAACTTCATCTTTTGAAACTATAATCTGATCTTTACCTTTTCCAAGTTATAATCTTATATCAATCTGCACTTAAACCAAGATTTTTGCATACAAAGCAACATCATTTGCATCAAAAGAACATCTTTTTTTTCATCAAAAAGGCATCTTTTGCACTAAAATAGCATCCTTTGCACTCAAAATCTCTTTTCACATTAAAGATGCATTCTTTGCACCCAAAAACTCATTTTTATATATAAAAAATGCATCCTTTGTATTCAAAATCATTTCTTCACATCAAAGTAGCATCCTTTGCTTTCAAAATAACATCTTTATGCATAAAGTTGCATCCTTTGCATTAAAATCATTTCTTTACATAAATAGCATCCTTTGCAAACCAAATATCATCCTTTACATCCAAAAATGTCATCTTTTCACTAAAATGTCATTTTTACATGCATTCCCCCATGTCCCCATTAGCAACCTTGGAACGGACCGGTGTAAAGATCCTATCTTTACATCGTTTCTTCCATAAAGGTTTCATGATCTCTTTAGAAAAGGACAATCTTGAACCCTATATCTCCAATTATCGCTTAAGACGAGTATGAAGCATCTATATGAGCTCGACCGTCTTAAAGCGTAGGATTGATGGGCTAAGGACCCTCCTTTTCTAAAGAACCTCATCTTTGACTATAAAGGGAGTCATTCTCTCGATCACGCAAGTCCCGAGGTTAAAAATGCGGTGATCACAAGTCCAAGATGAGGACGGGATCATAATCCCGAATACATAAAATTCCAAGGAATCCCGAGCGACAACCAATAAATGGTTTGTACGTCCGGAAGACAACTTGGGACATTCCCCCCTTATTTTCAAACACATGCACACAAGAAAGCACGCAAGCAAGCACGATTAATGAAATCTTGGGAGACTTGCTCCGGCAAGGCACCTTGGGTGAACGACGATCCGTTCTTCCCAAGGGGTAACTTAACCTCCGAACCCATAAAACCTTTTTTCAAAGTTTTGAGGTAATCAAAATGGCGTGGCGACTCCGTTTTTTCAAATTAAATCGGATGTCTTCAAACTCGCGTGAATCCAAAATTTGGGCACACATTCACAGGGGGGGCAGTTAAATTTTTTTTAATTATTATTATTATGTTGTACCGGGCGTAATATGAGTTGTACATTAAGGCCTCCATTTTTCGGAAAATGTTTTACTTAGGACAAGGTCAGTAGGTCATTTTTACTTAGGAAGGGCGTAAAATATTTTCCGGAAAACGTTTTACTTAAGACAACCAAACAGTGGAAAACGAGTTATTTTCCGGAAAACATTTTCCGGGGGCTAACCAAACAGCGTAAAATGAGTTATTTTCCGAAAAACGTTTTCCGGAAAATGTTTTACGGGGGCACAAATGGAGCCTAAATAACACAAAACCCAAGAGCCCTAAGATCTGTTCTATACGATTAAATTGAATTCCTATGAGATAGAATTTTACCAACCTTAAATGCTTTCCGTTCTTGAGCTATCGAATAATTTATCAATGTGATTTTGAATCACAAACTTCAATCTTCAAAAACTTGAATCTTCAGATTAGAACTCTAGGCCTTGATCGTCGTACGAGCGAAGACCCTCTAGTAGTATCCACACCTTGAATGAACCAAGAACGGTTCTTGAGGATTGCTAGATCCTTAAACCTATGGAAGAAATTGAGAAACCTTTTGGTGATTTTTCTCTCTTGAAAATTCGTCTGTATTTCGGTTGTTCACAGACTCATATTTATACTACAATAGTATTAATATTTGTGCCCTAATCGTATTAGGAAACTAGGCTGTAAACCGCCTCTGGCAAGATCTGTCGCGCGACCTCTTCATGACAAGATCTGTCGCGCGATGACTTATGCCAGATCAGGAAATCTCAATTTTCTTCCTTTGGTTTAACCAATTCATTCTAATTGTGTGTGACCCAATAGGATTATATTATGTTGGCAATGAGCCCGATCATATCGAACCTCATAAAACATAAGCGGACTCTAGCAAGCCATTATGTCTACCCAATTAATATAACATAAGAGTTCACGTTTCCAATGGTACACTTCCATTTCTCCCTTTGTCTCATGATGTTATATTGAACACAAGTCATGGTCCATGTCAACTTGTATTTGTTCAATGCTTTCTCGATATTGATTATAATGATAATCCAATCGCATTGGGGTATGGCCATACACTTTCATCATTATCACTCATCGAGGGGCCCAAGCAAAACATCTCCCTTTCGAGGGACAAATTCCATCTTGACTTATCATCCTTCCCATCATGAATCCGATCATGCCAAAGATAGCCTTTATAAATATCGTGTTAAGATATCGTTTGACTAAAATCAAACATAACTTTCATCATATGTAAGGTCATGATAATCTCAGGTCTAGGAACTAAATGAAGTGACCATATGAGATTTAATTATGACATTTGACCATGACATAAATCTCATACGGTTCAAGTCCAGTCACTTGTTCACTAACAAGTACCCATAATTTCAATGTGCATCTCTATACATATAATCATAATATGATTATCCATTAACAATTATACTAATTATTCACTTAATAATTAGGGACAGAGATTATTACAATCAATATGCAAAATATATAATAATCAAATAATTAACTTCTCATATAATAATAAATAATGTCAACATATAGGTCTATCAACTATAGGCCTAGGGCATAACACTAACACTAATATGGTGGATTATGATGATGATGTTGAGGAGGAGGATGGTCCAGTTTATTGGGAGGATCCCAATGATGAGGAGGAAGGTGTCGAGGCTCATGAATCATTGGTGAGTAATCAGTTGATGTTAACTACCCCTAGCGAAATAGAGGATCCGGCCCGGCATAGTATTTTTCGCACCAAAGGGAAGATTAAAGATTGTGATATTCATATTATTGTTGACAGTGGAAGAAGTGAGAATTTGATTGCACGTGACATGGTGGATAAGTTGAAGCTTGACATGAAGCCACACCCACCACCTTATTCCGTTGGGTGGATCAATGCCGTTGGTAAGATTAAGGTGCATGAACAGTGCCCTGTTCCTTTCTCTATTGGTCGTTATAATGATACTATTCTGTGTGATATAATTAATATGACTGCTTGCAATTTGTTATTGGGGAGGCCTTGGCAATTTGATCTTAATGTCGTACATATGGGTAAGGAGAATGTTATTAGCTTCAAGAAGGATGGGGCACGTTTCAATGTATGCCCCTTGAAAGTTAAGGGTTCTCTTCTCAAGGGAAAGGCTAAACCTATTATCTCTTTATACACTGTCTCTGAATTTATGGATGATCTTGTTGATGCTCCTTGTATTTTTGCTGTGGTTCATAAGGATGTTGTAGGGGGTGTTAATGTGGTTCCTGTTTCTTTGCAATCACTTTTGGATGAGTATAGTTCTATTATGCCTGATGATTTACCACCGGGGTTACCTCCTTTACGTAATATTCAGCATAACATTGATTTGGTTTCGGGGGCATCTCTTTCTAATCTTCCACATTATCGTATGAGTCCGGCTGAACATGACATTTTGAGGGAGCAGGTGGAAGATTTATTGAAAAAGGGCTACATTCAAGAGAGTTTGAGTCCTTGTGCAGTTTCGGCCCTTCTTGTGCATAAGAAGGATGGTACTTGGCGTATATGCATTGATAGTCGTGCCATCAACAAGATCACGGTCAAGTATCGTTTCCCTATTCCTCGCCTTGATGATATGTTGGATATGCTTCGTGGTGCTAAAGTTTTTTCTAAAATTGATTTGAGGAGTGGGTACCATCAAGTTCGTGTTCGTCCTGGTGATGAATGGAAGACAGCTTTCAAGACGAAGGAGGGGTTGTATGAATGGTTGGTTATGCCTTTTGGTTTGTGTAAGGCTCCTAGCACTTTTATGCGTTTGATGAATCAAGTCTTGAAACCATTTAATGGTAAATTTCTTGTGGTTTATTTTGATGACATCTTGATTTATAGTAAGTCCGAGGAGGAGCACCTTGAACACATCAAAGCAGTTTTGCAGGCTTTGAAGGAGAACGAGTTATACATTAACCTCAAAAAGAGTAGTTTTATGCTTAACAAACTATTATTTTTGGGTTATATTGTTTCTGCAGATGGCATTCATGTGGATGAGGACAAAGTTCGGGCTATTCGAGATTGGCCTATTCCGACTACGGTTAGTGAGGTACGGAGTTTTCATGGTCTTGCTACTTTTTATCGTCATTTTATTCGGGATTTTAGTATTATCATGGCTCCTATTACCGAATGTTTGAAGAAAGGGAAATTTTCTTGGGGCGATGAGGCGACTTCTGCTTTTGCTTTGATTAAGGAAAAGTTGACTAGTGCTCCACTTTTAGTTTTACCGAATTTATCTAAGCCTTTTGAACTTGAGACGGATGCTTCTGTTGTTGGCATTGGGGCTGTTTTGATTCAAGAAAAGCGTCAGGTTGCTTTTATGAGTAAAAAGTTGGAAGAGTCGAAACGGAAGTGGACAGTATATGAGCTTGAGTTTTATGCGGTGGTGCAAGCCATAAAACATTGGGAGCAATATTTACTTCATCGAGAGTTTATCCTTCATACTGACCATGAAGCCTTGAAGTACATGAATGGCCAGAAGTCTTTGAATTGTATGCATGCAAGGTGGGTGGCTTATCTCCAACAGTTTACATTTGTTATTATCCACAAGCGTGGTAGCCATAACAAGGTGGAGGATGCTTTGAGCCGTCGGGCATGTTTGTTAGTGACTATGCATAACCTTGTTGTGGGTTTTGACTGTCTCAAGGAGTTATATGAGACCGATCCGGATTTTGCGGAAGATTGGGCGAGATGTCGTGATGGTGGTAATTGTGGGTCTTTTCTCTTACAAGATGGGTTTCTCTTTTACTTGGATCGATTGTGTATTCCTCAAGGCTCGGTTCGTGAGAGTCTTATCGATGAGATTCACAAGGATGGTCATCATGGCATGGACAAGACGGTCGAGTTGGTTACAATGAGTTACTTTTGGCCACAGATTCGGAAGAACACTCATAAGTTTGTGCGGAAGTGTATGGTTTATCAAGCTAACAAGGGCCATGTTCAAAATACGGGTTTGTATACTCCTTTGCCTATTCCTGAGGTCCCTTGGGAAGATCTTTCTATGTATTTTGTACTTGGTTTGCCTCGCACACAACGTGGCAATGATTCAGTTTTTGTGGTTGTTGATCGTTTCTCTAAAATGGCTCACTTCATTCCTTGTCGGAAGACTTCGGATGCTTGTCATGTTGCGGGCTTGTTCTTCAAAGAGGTGGTGCGTTTGCATGGAGTGCCTAAGACTATTACTTCCGATCGTGACACGAAATTCTTAAGTCACTTCTGTCGTACTTTATGGGGCTTGTTCCGCACGGAGTTGCAGTTTAGTAGTGCTTTTCATCCTCAGAGACAGATGGGCAAACGGAGGTGGTTAATCGTTCCTTGGGTAGTTGTAGACACCCCATTCTGAACCAATAAATCATGATTACACTACTCTTCATCTCTCTTTTATGTTTTGATGAAAGCATATCAGTTTCGTCATGTTTCGTTAAGTTTCTAACTAACATCGTTAGTTTTGGACCTAACTGACTAACGGAATAACTGAAGAGGCGTAATTGTCCACAGACGCTTTGTCTCGCACGAGATATCATATCTCGCGCGAGATATCCCCTCGACAGGATGTGCAGAAATCACTCTCCTTCTCCGTTTCAAACTCTTTTCTTGATAAACCTCATCTAATCCAGTTCTCCAATCAGAATTGAGTTCTAGAAGCTTCCTAGGAGTGTTTTACCTCTCCACCTCTACCTCCTAAACCCCTATAAATACTTGGTGACTTCCACTGTTTCAAAGGTCCAGAATTACACACAACACACACAATTTGTTGGTTTCTCTCCACGAAAGATTCCTTCAAATCACTCACAAAACCTCCCTAAAATCACCTAAAGTTTGTTTATCAACCCTGTTGATCAACAAACATCCAAACCCGAATCAAGGATTGAGGCGAAGCTCTGTCCGCATCAAGATTTGACTCTCAACTTGAGTCGAAACTCTGCCCAAATCACTTCTCGATCGAGAAGACATCTTAGAACCACGTTCTAAATCAAATCCTCCCTAAACTAGGTAAACTCCTATACTTTTACTCTTTTCTTCTTAATCTCTCTCTATTGGCTTTTAGAGTGGTGTAATCCCATCAAAAGGATTAGCCTAGAGTCCCTTCAATCGATGAAGGCGATCTCGAAGCGTACAATCCGACATTCTCAATCAAGAAATTGATTAGGGTTTTCTTGTTCTTTATTTAATTAGTAATTAAAAAGATTGATAATACTCAATTGGCAAGACCAATCTCCGGATTGGGTGGAATGGATGCTCCTCGACCTACCCATTCGATAACTTAACCCCCGAACCCTCAAATCTCTTTTTAAGGTTTTTCTTATTGTTTTCCTAAATAAATAATAAGTGGCGACTCTGTTATTTCAAAATTCACGCATCGCTACAGTAGTATGCTTCGTTGTTTGTGTGGTGACAATCCTAAGAAGTGGGATTTGATGTTGGTTACAACTAAGTTCGCCTTCAATAATATTCCCAATCGCACTACCAAGAAGTCCCCTTTGAGATTGTGTATCAACGCCCCCCTACTCATACACTTGGTTTGGTTCCTTTACCAAAGCTTCTGGGGTTTAGCATCGCTGCTGAGCATATGGCGGAGAAGTTTGATGAGGTGCAAAGGGAGGTTGTGAGGAACATTAAAGATTCCAATGCGAAGTACAAAGCAGCCACGGACAAGAGGCGACGCTTGAAGGAGTTCTCTGTTGGTGATTTGGTTATGGTTCATTTGCGTAAGGAGCGTTTTCCTCAAGGGACCTACAACAAACTTCACCCCAAGAAGATCGGGCCGTGCAAGATTTTGACGAAGATCAATGCCAATGCTTATATTGTGGATTTGCCGGATGGGTGGAACATTTCTCCCACATTTAATGTGTCGGATTTGGTTCAATTTTATCCCGATGTGCCGCTTTATTTGGATGATGATTCGGGGACGAATCCTTTTGAAGTGGGGGAGAATGATGTATTCCATGGGGAGGCGTTTGGAGCAGCAACTGCAGCAGACTGGGAAGTGGGATCTGTAAGTCGTGCGACAGAGCTGATCAACGTGGGCACGACTCGTGCTTCTTAGCACGACTCGTGCTGGAATCTTGTACGACTGAATTTTTCATCACGCCTTGTTTCACGAGTGTCCATGGCGTGGAACGACTCGTGCTGTTTAGCACGACTCGTGCTCTATGCGATTTTGACGGATTGGTTTCGATTTACTTCCTGTTTTAAAGTATTTTAATTAGGATTGTTTTCTTTTCCTTTTCCAAGTTATTTTAGGGTTTGTGGGAAGTATTTATATTTGTTTTCTAGAGTTGAAAAACACTTATGCTTTTTATCAATTAAATTCCATTGCAAGTTTGCAAGTTTATTGTGTTTTTCTTAAAGTCATCAATTGGCTTTTTTCCAATAATCTTCTTAGGTTGATTATTAGATTAAATTCTTTTGCGAGAAGTTTAATCATATCCCTTTTGTTCGTTAATCGATTTTATTCCTTTTGCGAGGATTGAATCGATTATCTTTTATTTTTTTAATTCCGCTGCGTTTACTTTACATCACCATTATAACCATTAGACGGACCAACGGATTGTTTCCTTTTCATATCTTGTTGTTAATGTACTCTTTAATTAACATTGCATTCCATGGTGCATAGTTGGGTCGGAATTTGGTCGAATAGTTGGCGTGCATAAGCCATTTTATTGACTTCTGCACATTTGGAAAACTTTCAGAGCTGAAAACCTCTATTGAGGTTGAGCTACTTCACTGGGGCAGTCTGGTACAAACTATTCAGTGATCAATTCGAGAATGTTACAATCTGGTTGGTTTTAGTTTTTTTTCTTGATTTTTATGCATTTTCTGTTGATCTAATGCTTTAGATTTATTCTTTCATCTTTGCATGCCTTTTTATTTGAATTTTCCCATTGAAATTCTGTCTGTTCCTTTTACGATGCTAACATGCCTGCCGATTTCTCTTATATAGTTCATTGCACCCTTTAATCTTTGAAAAGGTCATACACAAACATTTAAGAACTTCATATTGACAATTTTACTTCAGTTGCTTGTGGTTGTAAGTGTTTAACTGGCTACTTTCTATTCGGTTAACCTCTTTAAATTTTTCCATCTGTTTCGAATAATGGAAAGTTGATGAAATAAAACAGATCCTACTGGTGCCTAATTTGCAAAATGAGTATGTCCATCGATTTCAACTTGTAGTATTGCAGGGAGGCTAAATATCAAGAAGCAAATCCTTACAACACTATATTTCATTCTATGCTTGTTCATTGCCTCATTATATTTCATTATGAGGGAAAAGAAGCTTTCCAGTCAGGTATCTCCTAGTCTTATTGTTCATTATTCTTGATAATCTAATGTTTCTGTGAATTATTCTGTTCAGTGGACAATATCAAGTAGCAAATTTGGTGCGTGTACACAATTATTACCTTCCCTTTCCTGTTTGCTGTTATGTTTGGAGACTGGAGCCATGGTTTATGCTTGTTCCTGTGACACTATATTTTATTTCAAAGGAAAAGAAGCGTTCCAGTCAGGTATTGCCTACACTTCTTGTTCATTCTCTCTTGGCTTGATAAGATCAGTTTCACTATTTGACATCAAACAACAAAGTATGATTAGCTTGCTTTCCTTCAATGTGGTGATGAATATATGCAACAGTATTAGAATTTGAGATGCTGGAGAATCCTTGAATTTCAAGTATCTTTTTCATGTCTCTTTCTGTTGGTCAGAAGCCTTTTAAGCGAATTCCTTAAATGTAGCTATGATATTGCATAGCAGCAGCTTTTGTATTTTGTGCTAGGATTATTTGACGCAGCACATCTGTTGTTGGCATGTGAAGGATGTATGTTTATTGACAAGAAGAGCTTGAAGCTAAAGTTAGTGAACAGTATAAACCGAGATACGAACATGGGCTTGTCCGGGTCAGGCCCAACATGCTTCCTCGGCTCTCTTCACCTCGGCCTCAACCTTGGCCTTGGCATCAGCTAGCTCAGTATCTTGGACCTTCAATAGCTCGGCTAACGCCGCCTTCTCGCTCTCGGCTTTCTTTTGAGCCGACTTGAGCTCAAATAGTTGCTTGTCCGCATCTTTGGCCAGAACGTTCTCGTAGGCCATAACGGTAGCAAGCTGCAAGATAAATCAACGTCAGAAATTATATCAAGTACAAAATACGAGATTAAAGTTACGAGATGATCACCTCAGAGATCAGAAGCCCTTTACGACCGAGCAAGTTCTCCTTGCTCGGCTTGTCTCGAACCAGCTTCTCGAAAGCCTCCTGGTCCAATGCCCGTTGAACAGGAGCTCGGCCTAATCTCACGAGAGCACCCTCCCTGTTGAGCAAAGGGATGCCCCTCAAAGGCTGGACGTTGGCCACCAGTCGCCGGGCTAGCTCCTCGGCATCATCATAATTTTTAATAGTATGGACAGTGAGGGCTGGAGGATCTTGAGGGTTTAAAGACTCAACGGCAACCCGTTTTGCTTGGGGCTCCTCGTCAGCAGCACCTTGGGGCCTTTTTTGGCTCGAACGCCGATGGACGAGACCAGTCACCTCGGCAGACAGAGGGTCAGACTCCAACTCAATAACATCAGCATGGAGGCTATGCCCCTCGACAGTTGATGGGTTATCCCGGCCTCCAGATGCCACCTCCTCGGCAGCATCAACCTCCCCTATTGGCTTGATGGGCAATGGTTGGTCCCCCTTAGTGTTCAGAAGCAGCTGACGATGAGTGTCATCCTCCTTCCTCTCCCTAATAGCCGAGGACTTAGCCAAACATCTCCTCATCTTGATCAGGTCCGTGGCACTCAAGTTCTCCATGGCTAACTTTGCTTCCTGCTCGGGGGTCAAGTCTGCAAATACGAGGAGGAGAGGGTCACGTACGGAATATATGAAACAAAACATCAAGACAAGCATCAAGTATCAATAGAAAGGAAAGAGTAATTACAGCCTACGACGTCCTCTTCCCTAAGGCATTGGTCCTTTGGGTTAAACTTGCATCGCTCGCAATCTTCATGAAATACGAGACCGGGGTGAACTCTCCAGTCATTAAGTCGTCTTCCCCTCTTGACAGGGACTAGAGGAACAATGCCGTCTTTCGGCCCTGGCATCAGCCCCGCCTGGACATAATAGTGGTCAACTGCCTCCAAGGCTGACCAATCGAGAAGAGCAACTTTGACAAAATCAGTGAGGCGTTTGATCAAGCCTTTGGACCACTCAGCTAGTATCACCTCCCTGGGAACGGACGGCGTATCAACAGGAGAGGGAAATTCCCAGCCTTGTCGGCTCTCTACCCTAATAACATGATTGTCCCAACCTGACAATTTGCTAGACATGGGAAGGAAGATCTTTGGTTTTTGAGAGTCACTCCTTATCACGATAAGCTTAGTCTCCTTCATATAACTGATGGTGAAGAAGTGACGGAAAGCAGCCTGTGTGGGCTCATACCCTAGGCTACGGCATAAAACGATAAAGCCAACAAGGACCCTAGTCCCATTGTCTCCCAGAATAGCCGGGACAGCTCTCAGACTACCGAGGAACTTATTAATGAAGGGATCCAAGGGAAAACGAAGACCTTGCTGAAACTGTTTAAAGTAGAAGTGGACATGGCTGTCGTTATAATAGAATTGGTGCTTCTCCTCCTCGATTTCAAAAGAGGGCTTGTCGACATATGTTAACCTGTACTCGTTCTTATCTACCCCATACTTGGTGTATAATTGCTCTAACATGGGATCCCCGGCCTTGGGTGGTCTCTCTCGACCTCGGCCTCCTCTACCTCGGCCACCTCATCCTTGGCCTCCTTTTCCCTCGACTTTCTCGCATTGGACAAAAGCATCCATGATCTTGGTAGACGAGGAGGCTTCATCCCCTCTTCCCGTCATATCTGCAAAATACCGAGGAGTCAAAGTTAGTTACGTTGTCCACGGCTGATATTGAGACGGGGAAGAGGAAAGCCCCTCCTCGTCATCACAGTAAGGCCGAGGAGGGAACCTTACCAGTCAGGCGTTCACGAGCGATGTGATCCGAGGACGGGTAAAACGGGTTTATATGCTCAATGATCTCGGCTCTATCCTCAAAATGAACAATATTGAGAGACGACGAATCAATCCTATCTATCCTCGTATTGTCTGGGTATTGAATAAACAGTCTTGTACGACCATATTTCCTCAACATGTCCCCTATTTCTGCCAAGTTCATCAACAGCCATGGTCCCCTCTCTCTCTGGTAAACTCTCAGATTGCCTTTGTGGTATCCGTAAATGAATCGAGGGGAATGGTCCCAAGAACTAGCCATTTTCTAAGGGGGAACGAATGATCAATAGGGGATTTCGAACAAATATGTAATAAAATCAAAAACTTCAAGAAGATTCAAGAATCAAAGTTTTCGGAAAGAAGCTTCAACAGCTCAACAATGGCAGTTTTTGAAATCTGAATTCTTACCAAAACCCTAGAGATTGCAAAACTACTTACGAAAAGCAACAAAAGGGAAAAAATGTATACCTGACTGCAGAAAATGTGGTCGGAATCAAGTGGCGAAGTCAAAAACACCGGAAAAACAAGCGTCGTCGGTAACTGGGTTCGAAAGCTCAAGAATTCGCCGGAGGATTTAAAGCTTCTTGCCTCTGCTCTCAAATTACACGAATGCTAAAAGGTTATAATGAAAAGGGAATCTGGGTTTTATAGTCAACAAACCGGGTCAAACCCGAAAGCACAATGGGCCAATGGGTATGGCGCCCAAAAATTAAATGCCTGTAACAACTTCCAAGGCATGTCAGGCCTGGGGGGCCCCACATCTCATCATCATGTTAGTAACCGGTGGATAATGGAACGTCACTCAATTGAAACGACTTCGACACGTGGCAACCTGTTCGTATTCTCATAGCCGATGATGAGATGACTTTCTCTTCGTCCTAAGCCGAGCCAGAAAGTCGGGGGCCACTGAACAGTATAAACCGAGATACGAACATGAGCTTGTCCGGGTCAGGCCCAAGTGGATTGGGCCATAAACATAATCCATCTCTGAGTTACGAGAGACAACAGTGGGCTTCCTCGGTCTCGTACCTTGTCGTCAATAAGGCCAATCTAGGCCCAACAAGTAAGCAGTATATGCCCCAACTATGAGTGCCGAGGAGACCTCCCTCGTATGCCGAGATCCCTCCATAGAGGATGAGGTGCCTTCCTCGGCCTTGACGTTGTCAACGGGCTCCCCATATTCTTATTCCCTCCTCGACTCATCATGGACCGAGAGGTCATTAATGACGAGGAAAGGAAAGTTTGCCCCTCGGCATATCTTCATATGTCGAGGAGCCAAAATCATTATCCTCGACATATTTCTATATGACGAGGAGACAAAATTATTCTTCTCGGCATTTATTCATGTCGACAGAATTCTATATGACGAGGAGAAAAATTCACGCATCTCGGCCTACCTGCAAATGACGAGATAAGGAAATTATTCTCCTCGGCTTATCGGCAAGCAGTTACAACAATCCTATTTGAACAAGGATTCAGCAGTTACAATCTTATCAGAATTGTAACTACCTCCTACAATACAGATCGAATAAGGACTCCTAAAAAAGATATAATCCTCTTAGGATTAAACCTTATCTCTTTAACAGTCCAAGTTCAACATGGATTCTGTCAATCCATCCCTATAAATACAAGCCATGTATCCCATTATTTGGTACGTTACTTTTATATTCCGAAATTTTGTCAATTTAGTTTCTCACCACAAAACCGTGAACTTACTCTCACGCCGGAGGGCCTTCTCCGGTGAAGCCTCGGCTTAGTTTATGTGTTTTATCTTATTTTCAGGTTAAGCAATCGCCGGAGCAAACAATCGCTTGGATTTGGGCTGATTTGACGATTTTGGCATCATCAGTTAGAATGTTATTTAAAACATGTTGATCTGATGTTCTTATTTATTGTTCTGTGAATACTGGTTGACTTTTGGCTCCAAATAGGATTTTTTTCAGGTACTCCGTACTTTGGCAATTATTTACTTGTTATTACTTGTGCCAACTTCAGTTGTGCTTTATGGTTGAAGAGAATAAAATAAAAGTATTGCTCCAAAGATTGAAACAAAAGCTTATTGCACGATGCATCAACTATTTTTAAGTAGAACATACACTATTGCTTGATTCTGATCTTTTTATTTGTGTGATTGGATTAGATTCTTCACTATCTCCATATACTTTCAGGGATTGAAATTACTCAACTACAGACGCCACTGACAAAATGTGTATTTTTCCTGGAAAAAATTAGAAGAATGAAAAATTATTGCATACGCAGTTATACTGGATTATTTTTCATCTTTTAATAGGATTGGGTAAGATATGATACAACATGCCAAAGCACCTATAGCACAGTGCTGGGCCTAAGTATTGATTTCAGTCACCTGTGGAACTCAGTATTTCTTACTTTTAGGTATCTGGAAAACTTTCAGACTGAAAACCACTGTTGATGTTGAGCTACTTCATTGGGGCCGTCAATTTGAGTAGAGGAACAATCTGGTTAGTTAAGTTTTGTTAAGAATTTGCCATTGATATAATGCTTTAGATACATTCATTCATTTTAAACGGTTTTTTGTTGGCGGTGGTAAAACTTTTGCTTGTGCGTTGAATTTTCTCATTGAAAATTTATCTGTTCTTTAATTTGTTTTAACATATAAAGGTCCTGTGGTAGAAGGCTAATGTCCTGTTTTTGCAACAAGTCAGGTATGCTCTGAATGGCAAACAAGCCTGTCACCTTGTCTGCAACTTTAGTTGATTGTTTAACGCTCACTCCATTTTCAGATTCAAAATGCAACTTTACCTGATTGTTTAACGTATAAAGGTCCTGTGGTAGAAGGCTAATGTGTTGTTCCATTCTCCATTGTGTCATCAATATAAGTTCACCAATCGAGCTGTATAATTGGGAAGTAGAGAACAGCTAAATTTCATTTGCCATCATTTTTTCATTATTCAATTTTGGGTCTTATTCAGTTTTGAATAATAGCATAAGAAAAAACAATGTTTTATGCAGGAGAAGTTTTTGTTGATCTTCTTGACTATTCTTGACTATAAAGGTCCAAAAAAAAGTTGTGGCTCGAGGAGTCTTGGTATGCGAGGATGCTGCTAAAATAGTTGGACATAAATTGGGAAAATAATTTTCGAAAGTTCTTATCAAAGACACGATAAAGCCAACAGAATGTTTGATTAGGCCTTACGAATGAGTTACTAATTTGGGAGAAGCTATTGAAAAATCAATTGCATGGAGATCCATAGATGTAATTTCAAGGTTGTTCTAAATTATATCTTTCATGTTTTTATTCTCTTATTTAATATTATTTAAAACTAAATAATGCTTATTTTTTCAGGTGATTTAAATGAGGACCTTATAACCCAATCTATACGGGAAAAGATTGCATTCATTTGTGTTTTTATTTGCTACTTGAACTCAGTTTGTAGATGTCAATGCTTGTTGCGTACCTTCCTTTTGAACTAGTACTTTTTGGGTTGTGTAATGCATACTAAATGTTCAATTTATGGCAATGGACCAAGCTTTATATTTTATAAATTATTCTTATTCATCGCTAATTGTTGAAATTTGTGTATGTTATTGATTTCAATAGCACAATAAATTAGAGAAGCCAAAATTTTCTAGGGCCAGAAATATATAGTATATTTTTTAAAAGGAAAAAATTCTTAGCAATTTTAAATGCACCGCTAATATTGGAGAATATTAAAAGTGCTACTAATTTTCGGCACTTTGAAAAAAGTGCCGCTAATTTTCTGACATTTTAGACGTGCTGGTATATTTTGGCACTTTATGAAAGTGCCGGAAAATTAGCAGCACTTAAAGTGCCGGAAAATTAACGATACTTTTAAAAGTGCCGGACAATTAGCGGCACTTTTAAAAGTGCCGAAAAATAGCGGCACTTACAAAAGTGCCGGGAATTTTTCGGCACTTTAAAAGTGCCGAAAAGTATTGCCGACACCACTTTTTCCGGCACTTTAAGAAGTGCCAGAAAAAGTGCCGGGAAAAACTTTTTCGGCACTTTTTTTTTAACATTTTCGGCATTTTTAAAGTGTCGAGAAAATGCATATTTGTTGTAGTGGGAGTATTTGTGAACCCAGGAAGCAGACTCCCGTTATAAGTAACCACCCAAATAAGCCGTGGACTAAGTCTGGTGCACCCCACTTTGACAGAGTGTCATGTTATAGAACAAAGTTACCCATCCTTCTATTTGTACCTTAGTCAAACAGTTATTGGAAAAGACTCAGAAATATATACCTGCAGGGGCCCATTTATTTGAAAAGTAGGAATGAATCCCCATTTTGTGTAAAAACTCGCTTTTGGTTTGACTCTTTTGAGAGAGTATAATCGTAGCAAGGTTTGTAAACAGTGTATGGAAGCCCCTGCTGACAGAAAATCAGTGTTTAGTTCTATACTCCTATTTTGTAGAATAAAGAAGACTTAACGAGACATATGAAAACTTGTTTTATTCACAAGACTGCTTAAAACCCTTTGTTAATGTTCGGGTTATTCAACCACTAATCCTGATATGAATAAATATTTTTATTAATTAAGAGGAGAAAACCAACCGATATCAAGGATCAAATTTGAAAAGATAGAAAGAATAGACAAGATTGAAAACAGGACTTCCATGATGATAGCCCTTAGAACATGTCTTCTTGCTTTTACTGGAGTGTCGCTGAGAGACATGGATGTGAAGCCCCAGTGAAGCATTCACAAATAGTGTTTTTGGAGAATAGAAAGGACGTGAATTTTCACAAGAGTAGGACAAGTTCCAAACTTGGAGAGGAATGAAATATCCTCACATAAAACGACAAATGAAAGAATTGAATTTGCATAATCTCTGATTGATGGTCTCGAACCATGGTGTATTAGGTTCCAATTTAAGCAAGCAATGAAGTTTTAATTTGATTTAGACCTTGATTAAATTGGGACTAGACTGCTATCCAGTAGGGACTGTAGCTAGGTCTCAGGATTTTGATCGGCCATCAGGTGATTTGGATCTTTGTTTGTATCATGACCTCTTTGAGGTGAGAGGCTGGCTGGGCTTTTTGCTGACTAAACCTCTGAAGATGAGAGGTTGGCTTTCGAGGATGTGTTTGGGATTTCTATGGCGAGGAAATTGTGGTTGCATCTTCACTGCCTCTAAGAATGAGAGGTCAAATTTGGCTTCAGCGAGTTCAAGGGTAATGGGAGTATCCTCTGAAAGTGAGAGGATAGTTGGAATCGGTTGGCAGGTGTTGGCGAGGGGAAATCCATGTCGTCTCTTTATGGTTTACGAGACTCCCTTTAAGTAAACAGCTAGATCCTTATTTGTTTTGAGAGAATCACTAGGAATGCGGGTTTTTTTTTTGAACTTTTGCTAGCCCCTAGTGTGGATCGTTGCATTCCACCATTCTTGAGTTTGGAGGTGGTCAATTTTCCTGTGAGTCATGGGAGCCCCTAGGATAAGCCTTCTTCTTTTGTTCTGGAGGTGGCTAAATGGGGTTTCAAAGCATGCCGATCTTGAAATGAAGGATATTGTTTGGTGAGGGTAAGGTAATGGCTTTCCTATGGTGAAATGTTTCAACTGCAATCCCTACCAGATGACCTAAATGAAATTAAGGCTTCATTGCTTGCTTAATATTAATTGTTAGAGAATAATGCAAATTCATTGACCAACGAAATGATGTGTATGATGAAAGATATGTGGGCATATGTGCCAAAGAAAGAGCACAGGAGATGCGAGATATATGATTGGTAAGCCCCAACTTAAAGAGGTCATCGGTTGATTTTCTCACGCCAACTAATCTAAATATTAGCTATCAAGAGATTATTTATTGAGCAGCACAAGTGATCATATAAAATAAAGCCATTCATTTAAATATAATGTAGGTGTGCAAATGACGTCTCAAGTCTAGGAAGAAAAGAAATAAAGACTCTTATTACTGAAGGAACAATAACTAGTCCAAAGTGGACTCAACAAACTCATATCCAAAAGGGACATTCTAGAACCTACGAAAACTGAATGACTTCTTTAACTTTGGATGGGAGGGTACCATGGGATTCTGACTTTCCCAAACTCTATGGAATTCATAAAGCTTTCATTGACAAACTCTATCATGTTGACCCCATTGTTTGGAAGGGGATTATTGATAGTGTTGGGGCGAGGAGCTTTCTCAATCTTTTTGTCATCTACGAGCCCTTGAATGATCCTCTTTAAAGTGATGCAACTATTGGTGGTGTGGCCGGGATACTGGTGAAAGCGACAATACTTTCTCTTGTCCAGATCTAGGTTGGGGTTGGCGGGGCTATAGTTGTCAAGTGGTTTAATCATCCCAGTTCGAATCAAACCATTGAATGCTTCTTCGGTAGTCATCCCGAGGTCATCAAATTTCTGTTGCTGACGGGGCTAAAACTTCCAACTATTCTGAGTCTTTGGACATGCAGTCCCATCAAACTCCATCTTTGGCATCTTAAACTTGTGAGGGAGAGCTTTCACTTGTCCTGGATCTACTACCTTGAGTCCACTCATTCCCATGGTCAACTTATCAATCTGCTGCTGCATGATCTTCATATGCTCTAACAGAGCGGCGACTTCGGGAGTTACCTTAGAAGGCTGAAGAATAGTGGGAGACACGGTTGAGGAAGGCACAAAATTGGTTGACTGGAAGAAAGAATTCTAAAAAGGATGCACTGTAGGTAAGGAAGATGGTGGAAGACCAAAAGTACTCGGGATGTTCAAATTGCTATCAAACAGACCAACTGAGTTTGGCACTTTATTCCCGTACTGAACATAACCATTAAACTGCACCACATTCTGATTACCCAATTGTTGAGAATCTCCTTGAGCTGACAGATGTCCAAACTGACTTGCACCGGGCAACGGAGAAAAATGCGCATTCTGGAATAAAGAATTCTGGTTCTGAAGCGGAGCACTAGCAGCCAAATAAGGAGTTGATCCTGGATACTGAGTTGATCCAAACTGACGCTGTGTAGGCGATGAACCGAAACCATGAGTTGACCCCATCAATGGCTGAGAAAACCCTCCCTGAGGCTGAGACTGATTAAAAGGAGGCTGCAGAAATCCTTCCTGATTGAACTGATTGCCAGAGAACTGATACTGACTTTGGTATTGGGACCCATCTTGTAACTGAGGACCACGAAACTGACCACCCGGGAAACCTTCCTGATGCTGGGAACTCGGAAGCCAAAAACCCTGAAGACTTTGCTGAGGCTGAGACTGATGACTGTTCTGAAACTGCAACCCAAACTGACTAGGAGGCATGGAAGCATTAGGATTCGGTGACGACGTCAAATCATAGAAGTTTGGTTGTAGCCTTCCAACATTGCCAACACCACCTTGAGGATTCAACTGCATACCCTGATTCTGAGCTTGGTTTGGTTGAGGTGCCGGAGGAGGGGTCTTACCTTGTGCATTCATTCCTATCTCATGCGCTTACATGCGGACGGGGCGAGAAGCATAAGTAAGGGGATGAGGTGTAGCATTATAGGTGGGTTGAATAGGGAGAGAAGCATTTCCGGCTCCAAGGTCAGTGTTGTTGGCATCAGTGATCTCCTCGTATGACCCATCCTCACGCCTTATCACGGCGATTCCAGGAAGGTGCATCATTTCCACAAAATGCTCATGCATTTCATCTTCCCTAGCCTTAGCAGCCTGAGCAAGCAACTGGGCCTCACGCTCACGAGCAAGAGCGGCTTCAAGGGTAGCCCGTAACTCTTCAATAGATAAACCATCCGCACTCTGCTGACCCATGGCACGCAAACCTCTAGATTGGTTGGTCATAACATTCTCTGCACTTGACATTTCGATCTCTGAATCAGATGAAGAATACCAATCGGATACTGTGACTGCTTTCGTTGTCTCGGGAACGCGGACTAAACGAGCAACAGGA
This sequence comes from Adenophora triphylla var. japonica, assembly GCA_022495995.1. NCBI lineage: Eukaryota > Viridiplantae > Streptophyta > Magnoliopsida > Asterales > Campanulaceae > Adenophora > Adenophora triphylla. Next base: position 657,996 of record JAFEMH010000372.1, read on the forward strand.
ATCGGGACATGAATCCAACTTGTCATAGCTGCAGAGGTAAAGAGCTTTGATAAGGTGTGGGAGAGGGAAGAAATGGAAAAGAGATGGGAGACGGACTCGTGCAAGCTTGTTATTAATGTTCAAGTAGAAAATGATATCTTTTAAAAGTCCTAGGGACGGTTGGAAAAGGAGAAGCCTTCTTTTTCGCAATCAAAACCTCAAAATGAGAACCTAGGTATATACCATTCGAAATATACCAAATACGTTGTATAAAAATTAATAATAGTCAATAATACCAATACAATACCAAAGCTTTATGGAACGGACGAGTAGACCAAATTTTTTGAGAAAATTCAGCACTATGACGGGTAGTTCCTGAAGAATTTCAAGAAAAAATCTGACATGACCTCTCGTTGGTACATGTTGGCACTGCGGCATGATCTCTTGTCGAAATCATGTTGCAATGGCAACATGCCCATACGTACTAGGTCATGTATGTATTCTAGACTATGATTAAAATTCATACAATTTATTTTAGTATATTTGAAAAATGGTGTATTAAAAACCAACCATTTAGGGTAGGCTTAAAAGGTGTGATCCAACCTAGGGGTGCATCTATGGTGCCAGGATTAATATCAGGCGCTCAAACGTAGGCGACATACATCACCGTCCGCGATGCCGTCAATCGCTCCAAAAATGGGATCTAGAACTAGTGAGGTAGTATGCGGTTGACTATGTTACATTATTGAGAAAAAGAGATTTTTTATGCCTTTTTTTATTTTGAAAGAGATGACAAAGGAAAACACCACTCCTACTAGAAGCCACAGGGTACAATAATCAACATATCACAAATCTGATCAAGGGGACTGCTCCTCAATCAAAACGTGAACAAAGAAATCCAATCCTGCATAATGGCCAACTATGTCGTGGGGCACAAGACAGATCTGGAACGACTTGTCGCACGACTTGACAAGCCAGAAATCCAGAACTCAAAGCAGGAATAAGAACCAGCCCCAATCATGGAAATAACTCATCTCATAGCCTCAGTACAACATAATAAGAACATACAGAAGCATGGCAAGCAAGAGAGCATAGAAGATGCACACATAAGGTCACAAACAAGTAACACACAAGTGAATATAAAGGATGTTAGAAAGAACGAAAGCTTGACCCACTATTGAAAACAAGTTTCAGATTCCCTAGTAGATTCGCCACTGAACATACGCCCGCCCGCATGCAAACGCATGGAAAGTTTGAAAATGAGTTTAGTTAATGAGATGGAACATAAGAGTCCGATTTAGAAAACAAGAGAGTCGCCACCCCATTTTTAAAGGAAAACTTTGAAAAACCTTTTGTAAAGAGATAACGGGTTTCGGGGGTCAGGTTACATTTTGGGAAGAATGAGAAGTTCATCCAAAATGCCTCATAACGAGTCTTTCTAATCTAACATCCATAATATTCAACAAGTGTGTGCCATGTGTGAGAAAAAGAGAATAAATGCATTTTTATTGATAATATGAAATAAATACAACTTGTGAACCACTTTGAGCGGGGGGCCACATCCCGAGATACAAGATTTAAGGACAGATTACAACTGAAAAGGCAACTTCTGCAAAATGGCTAAGTGTGTCGCGGGACACAGGATCTAGCATGGCTAGGTGTGTCGCGGGACACATGACCTAGTCTGGCTAGATGTGTCGTGGGACACAAGAAGCCATCTGCAGAAGCTTTACAAAATTGGCTTGCAGAAGAAACAAGGAACATCTAGATCAAATTACAGCATATAGGCATTCTAGAGACTACAGAGATCAATAGCAAACACTCAAGAGGGTGTGGATATGAGGGATCCACACTCTCTTGATGAACAAGCAAAAACACATAAAAATGACTTAATGATATGCAATAACATGAAAATGATTATTGATTCACAGCATCTGAGACTAACAGAGATTTCAAAACCACAATTCTCCAATACTCATCCAATTAAACATGAAGATGCATGCTTAATGAAGGAAAAGAGAGAGAAGGAAAGGGATAGAAAGAGTGTGTGTTACCCTTGTAGACCACAATTCCTATACCAAGTTAGGTATAGGAACCTTCAGATTGTCAGCTCCAGAACGAGAAATGAACTCAAATGAACCGGATGTAGAAGTAGATGTGTGTGATATGGAGAATTGTATGAGAGAGAGAGGAATTGTGTGTGTGAGAGAGAAATTGTGTGTGTTTTTTTGGGGTTACTGTGTGTACGCTCTCAATTAGGTAGAGTAACACTAAGGTGGCAAAAAGGGCTACAGAAATGGGAGGAGGAGGCCTTATTTTATAGCTGCCTGGGAATGGCCTAAGATGTCGCACGACTTTGTGTTCTCATTTTCCAATGGCACATTTTGTCGCGGGACATAAGAAGCCACAACCGCCTTTTGGTGTCAAATAACTGCCATGGAACCTTCTTGAGTAATTCCTTATAGGTCCAAAAGACTGGATTAATGCCCTATATGTACTATCTCAGTAAAGAACTTACGGAAAGTCCTCGAAAGTTTCGGAATAAAATATAAATGTATCAAAACGCCCCTAGTGCACTTTTATTATATAAAAGGCACTATACAGTTCGCGAGTTGGATTGGGGTACTCACACATATGAAGAAACAAGAGGGCTGTATTTATAGATTTCTGGAAGTGTAAGGTGGTTCATACGGATTTGCCTTGACTTTTACAAGGTGATTCGTACGGATCTCAACTTGAGTCAGCATGTTTTTGACTTTTGTTAATTCCTGCGAGGTCCTTCCGAGGGTTTTAATGTATAAAAGCTCCTTTCTTGCCTCGCTTGGTCAAATTAAAGCACGAAAAGTCACGGGACTTTGTGATTTGGATAAGTGAACCCTCAATTTCCTTTCCGCATGCTCAGATGGAGAGCGGTTCGAATTGCGGTACTTATAGAAGCCCCTCGGCGATGTCACTTACGAAGGAAGTGGGGTTGTGGATAAAAATAAGAATCCCGATCTGGATCGCTCATCGGGAAGGAGAGATAAACTATCGGACGGATGGATGGACCCTTTAATAGGATTCCTACGTATCCTGAGTGGGAATCAAGACAATCATAGTTCGAGTATGAGTAAAATTCTGAGGGGCCTCGACCTGTTGGGAATGATTCGGAGGTATTCGTCCTAGGTGAGACTATTTGGAGGTTTCGGTACCTAAGTTGAGAACTATTCGGAGGGGTCTCGACTTTAATTGAGAACGATTTGTTTTGTATAGGCGTCAAGAACCTAACGAGATTCGATGGCCTCAGGGGCATTGGCGGTTTCTTGTTTGGAAACACTTTGCCACTCAGTTGAAGTGAGATTCGGGATTACGATGATGGCCGAAAATAGGTTCGGGCTTACGATTACAATCGAAAAGAGGTTCGGGATTACGATAACGGTCGATGTTATTTTGGGGGATCAAAATGCATAAATTTGCAGGGAATGGCCTTTGGACAGCCAAGGGTAAATATTATAGGGGCAAGAAGGTCAATTTCATGTAGTTTGAATGAGGTCCGTACGGCTCCACCACGATTTTACAAGGTGGTCCGCACGGATCAGAGAGGAAAATAGGTGAGTTTAAACATATACAGCCTGAAAAAGTCGCCGTTTACCCAAAATTTTCAAGTTACTGCCGCGGGAGAGAGAAATAGAAGAAGAAATTGCCATTGTTGAGCCAATCTTCACCAAAATCTCTTCCCTTTTTCCTAAATCTTATCATGGTTGAGGAAATCAGGCGAGTTCGTCACCAAAGAAGATAGGAAGTCCTTGAACGGAGGTTGGATTTGCAAAGTAATTTTTCAAACTACAAACCTTCTACAATCAATACGAACGAGTTGTATCCGGATGTGCATAAGCATAACTAAAAGGGGAAGGCAAAAATGTTGGTAAGAACACAAATTTTGTATTTGATTTTGATTTTGAAGGATGGCATGCTATAACTAGGGCTTAATTTTGCCATTTTGGGGGTTTTGTTTTTGCTATGATTATTTTGCAAAATTGATGATGGATTATTGAAATTGAATGTGTATGGGTTATGAGTACGTGATTTTTATTGAAAAATATGGAGTTTAGCTATGATTTGTGAAAATAAAGTGTCTCTTTTGAAATGGGTCATTGCATGCTTGAATTACTTGTACCTTAGGATGATTTGATGAACATGGTGTTTTTTTTGTATGCAATGTAAAGCATGAGGGTATGGATTTTTGTTTGTGACTATCAAAGTGTGTCAAAAATTGTTGAAAATGGGATGGGAACTTTTTTGAAAGAAAACATGCCGTTCTTGGGATGGTTCTTTTGAATGTGAAATGTGTCGTGTTTGAAATGGGCTTTTTTGGTAAAATGTGTCGTGTGAGAACATAATTTTTGAGATAAAAATGTGTCGTGTGGGAACGGGCCTTTTAAGATAAAATGTGCATATGGGAACGGGTCTTTTGACATAAAATGTGTCGTGTGGGAACGGGCCTTTTGACATAAAATGTGTCGTGTGGGAATGGGCTTTTTGATATAAAATTTGCCGTGTGAGAACTGGCTTTTTGAGATGAAATGTGAATGATATGTGTCATTCTTCTTTCAAGCAGCGTTTATATTTGATAGTCTTGCATCGTACAATGGTACGGAGTTTATTAATATACCTTTGTTGTGTTTACCTACCTCTTTTACAGTATTATGCTCAAAATTTCTGGGACATAACTCTCATCATGTCAGTCACGTCAGCTTGGAAGGCTCTCTCTACTGCTGCGAAGGAGTATGTGATTATCCAGAGCTTTGGATTGGGTGGTTTTGGGAAATTTTCAATGAGTGGCGTCGTTGAGCACGGGATTCCTTTGGGCTGGGTGAAAGCTTTGCTAGAACCCCTTCTGATCCTCCATCAAGTGAGCCTTTGCCAGAATCTGGAAGGGGGAGTTTTCTTTCAACAACTTCAAAACTGATTGAAGGTGTTACCCTCACAGGGACATCCCGTGTCTGCCTAGATTCTTGGGATGCATCACATTGTCTGCCCTGCTAGAATTGTTGCAAGTTTTGTTGGTTGAGGAAGGCACCGAATTTTTGGATGATGATGAGGTGGCCTGCGAAGGCACGGAGATACGGGAGACTTCAACGGGCGGTGCTGCTGATGACTCAGAGTAGGATTTTTTTCTTTTTCCTGTGTATGTTAATGAGGAGAGTAACATAATATTTGTATTTCATGCTCAATTTATTCACATGTAATGAGCTCTTTTATTTAAATTTTATTTGTAATAACTTCAGAGTTATTTCTACGTGTTTTAAATATTTTGTGAATGTCGCATGAGTTCGGGATGTTTTCTTTGTAGTATATGGGGCTTGAAACAGCTTTGGAAGGTTTTTTTAGCAGTTGGAATGCAAAATCCCGCTACGAGCAGCAATTGTTTGTTGCTGCAGATTTTTTTTTGTTAGGGAAACAAAGAGGTCCATACAGAATCTCCTTGCATGCAATGAGGTCCGTACGAATTTGGCTGGCTTTTCAGAAAGGGAATAAATTCTGAAGTAGATCTGATTTTTGCTCATTCTTCCACATTTCAAAACATCACACACTGCTTTCTCAGCAAGCTGCATTTCGGGAAAAGCTCCTTTGAAGCCATAAATTCAACACTTGTCATGGGAAATTTCTCAAAACTTCCATAGGAGAAGCAAGCATTTTTCCTTGAGAGGCTCAAGACGTCGATGAGGCACCATATGTAGCATAACAAGCGAGTTTTTGAGGCAAAATTCAAGGTCAAGTCCCTTTGGTCCCTCAAAGAGTTATCCCCAGATTGGGAGTTATTATGAGTGACCGTGAGGTTTTGGGATACGAGGAGGTATGTTTATAGCTTCTCCTATAACGAGATTACTCATACTTTCGAGGATTTTAGGGCTTTGCTCGGGGGACCGGAAGTGGAAGCGATTTCTCTTCCTTCAGTCGGAGGAATTACCATTAACATGAAGCTAGCGCTCTTTCTTCGAGTCTCTTTAGTGGAAGCACAAGGTATGATACTCAACTTCGGGCACCTTAACATTTCTGAGCTGCCTCATAGATTTATGAGTATGAGTGATGGTGAGAGTGACACTTCATAGGATGTGTTTGCTCTATGCGTGATAGCTACTCTTTTCATGGTTAGCTCTCTCGGTATATGTCACGGTGCTATGCTAGATGTGGTAGGCCATTGTCGAGCGGGTGAGGACTTGTTCCTTTAGTCTTTGGAGATACTTTCCATGGTTATGAGGGACAGGTTCATGCGTGGAGGGAGTCATATTATTTTCATGTTTTGGTTGAGATAAAGGCTTTAAGCTATGCCTGTGGCTCCAACATCTTTTAGCCCGTGGACATTTTCTTAGCGACCTTTGGTCTTTGAGGTCGATCATTTCGGATGGGAGGGTTGGATGGACAGACTCTGCACACATCATATTTATTGGTGGGTTCCTCATTGGAATATAAAGACTAAGAAGACTCTCCAGGAAGCTTCATATGTTGCCAGGGTCTCGGGGCTATCTCAGTCTTCTTTCTATATTTCATCCCTTGTTTTCATGCAGTTCGGGATGAGGAAGGAGCCTTTACTGGGTTGGAGTGACATTGCTACCATTGAGGTAGCTCCTTTCCTTATGGCTGAGCCATCCACTTTCCTTCTTTTCATGAGGATATGGAAGTATTCTGCCTTTCCTCCTCGGGTGCTTCTCAGGCATAGAGAGGGTATTTTTCTGACCACTGAGTACTTGGACTTGTACGAGCGACATTTTGGACAGACTCAGATGATCATAAGGAGTAGGCGTAAGGCCATTTTGGGGCAGGGTTGTCGTTCTAGCTATAACCTTAGAAGTGCCGAAGCTTGGGCTAGCCCTCAGGATATCACGGGAGATGTTTTGTTTGACCATGAGGTCCAGGCCGATAGATTGGCAGAGAGAGGCCCTATTTTACAGATTCGTAGGGAGGAGATCCAAGCTTCTCACTACTCAGAAAATGATACCCCTCATCTATGTGCTTGGTCCTCTCGTGATGAACTTGATCCTTGGCCAAACAGACTGCACTCAAACTGTCACAAAATATTATAGCCTGATCCTGATGTAACCCAAGGTCGTTGATCAAGACCTTTAGCCATATCCCCTCTTTAGCAGCTTCTATCAATGACATGTACTCCGCCCCCATAGTAGACAACGTCACTGTAGATTGTAGAGTAGTATTCCAACTGACAACTGACCTACCAAGAGTTAACACATACCCGGTCATAGATCACCTCGTGTCAACATCCCAGAGTAGTCCAAATCACAATAACCCTCAACTGCACATTCTGTACCACCTCCATAAATGAGCCCAACATCTAATATACCCCTAAGGTACTTGAAGATCCTCTTCTATGCTTGCCAATGTTCCTTACTAGGATTCCCCATGAACCTACTAACAACACTAATAACATGAGCAAGATCTGGTCTATTGTAAACCATATCATACATAAAACTACTAATTGCACTAGCATAGGGTAATCGAGCCATGTACTCTTTCTCCTCCATTCAACTTAGGTGAAAATGTAACAGACAGACGTGTATTCGCTGCACTTGAGAATCTAAAGGCTTTACTGTAGACATGCCAAACCTTTCTAAAACTTTCTTGATCTAAAATTTTTGAGATAAGAACAATTTTCATTGGGTTATGTCCCTATAGATCTCCATACCCAGAATTTTCTTTCCCGCAACCAAATCCTTCATCTCGAACTCTGCAGACAATAGACCAAGGAGAAGAAAGTGGGTACTGCAGACATTCCTGTTGACATGTTCACGAAGTCTGTTCCAACTAGCAAGTTCCAACATTGCTTGGACTTGTTGAATGTTCGCAGCTATTAGATAGCATATAAGGCACAGGGAGAATTCTGGTTATGACCTGGAGGTTAGATGTCAAGGTGGAGATTTGTTGGGTTTAGTGTCATATAAGTTATGGATGCCTAAATTAGGGGATTAAACAAGCAAATTTGAAATTCTTGACACAGCTGGATGGAGTGGTCGCACCAAGGAGGGAGCGCGACTGCGCCAAGTTACTGGACAAAGCGAGCGATCTGCCCGTTTTGGGGAAGGGGCGATTACGCCCTACAATGGGGCAATCGCGCCCTATGCCGAAAAAGGCCTGTTCAGCGGAAGATTTGGCTCAGTGTTGTAAAACTCTGCAGGGTTAGGAGTAGGCATATAAATAGAGCCTACCCAACTATATTTGTAGTTCATTTTGCTCATCTGTTTCTCTAAATCTAGGGTTTGCACAGATAGGAATTCTTTATCAAGAATTCGTGCACTAGATTAGAGATTGTAATCTGTTGATTTCCATAAGATAATAATATTCTCTCCCTATGCCCCTATACGTAGCCAAGTTGGTGAACCACGTATATATGTGTGTTGTGTGATTGTTGCTTGTTTTCTATCTTCTACATAGACTCTGTTCTAACAGCTTTGTTTCATGTTAGGTGTGCATGCCACATTGTTAATCTATGTGTCAAAGATTTGATACACTCACTAAAGTCTGTAACCAATAACATAAACACGGCCTCCCATGTTATCAAAATTTCCGGCCCAAGGTTGAAAATTTACGCCGATTTATGCGTCGCATATAATATGAAATACAAGAAACCTCAAGTGGCCGAGGATATTAAGTGGAACTTAACTTATAATATGTTAAAGAGAGCGGTTGAATATAGGGTGGTCCTCATGGAATACTTTTCTAATCATCAAATGGACTACAAAATTAGTGATTATGATTTGTCGATAGCTAACGAGCTTTTAAATTTACTTAAACATTGGTGGAGGGCAATATTTTTTTTGAGAAGTTATCATCCCACCTCTCATCTTTTATGCCGTGAAATAAATGTCCTAAGTGAAGTTAATAGGAAATTTAGATCACATGCCATGTTTAGAGGTGTCGTTATGAAAATGAAAACTAAATTTATGAAATATTATGAACATTTTCCCGTAGTTTCCCAATTAGCGACCATAATGGATATTAGGATTAACTCATTAGGTGCCTTGTTTGATGAATTTTATGAGAACACGAGGTTCGAGCTTAACGCGAATGATGTAAACACTTTATCTAATAGCAAAATGAGGGAAATTCACACTATCCTATATCGTTTGTTCGACTACTATATTAGACACTAAAGGGACCAAACACAACATCCGAAAGAAAAGGGAGTGGAGCAACAAAAATGTTGAAAAAAATGATGGGGTTTCATGACAAAAGGACAAACTTCATCCTCATCTATTAGTGGTTTCAAAGTGGTGTGGATGGATTACACCAATATCTCGACAGCCCATATTACCCCTTAGATTGTGAAAGTTTTGAAAACTTGAATGTACTCCAATGGTGGAAATCTCATTCTAATATTTATCCTATTCGGTGATGGTACGTGATCTACTTACCCCTTCGGTGTCCATGGTAGCATCGGAGGCTGCTTTTACTACTGTAGAAAGAATCGTGACGTAAAAGCAAAACCAACTTAAACCCATTATTATTGAGAGATTGATTTTTTTGCGGAATGGGATGATGCGGAGTTGAGAAAATTAGGTACATTTTGAGATCTTGAATACGATGATTATGATAGCCTCAAATAATATAATCTAAACGAGGAGTTTTTGCGAGAAAGAAACTAGAAGAAGATTTCAACAAATTCAAAGACTTTGAAGCAATAACAATATTGAATATCTAAAGCTTTTTGAAAACTTTGAAGATTTGAATAGCATAATTAGTTTGAAGATTTGAACACTCGTTTATTTCAAGACTTTGTTAAATTTTTAAAACATGTTATTTGAAGATTTGAATACTTTTTATTTTAAAAATATGTAATTTTAAATTGTATCATTTGAGACAATGAAAATATTCCAGAAAAATATTATGAAATAAATATTTCTAGAGTTTCTATTATTAAATTGATTATATTATTACCTCATTTAATTTATTTTTTAAAAAATAAATATATGTTATTTATCAACAAATAAAAATTATTTAAACTAAATTATTTTCTAAAAGGTATAAACTATTATTTTGTTATACTAACTCTTATTATATTTTTAAAATAAATAATTTTGTTAACACTAAGTGGTTTCATATTTTAAAAAATAGCTTATTAAATACTAAATTATTTTTTATTTTATTTAAAAAAAAATCAAGCTTTTTCTGATTTTTTTATTTTTTTGAAAAAAAAAAAGCTTAAACACGTTTAGTCCATGGATATTTTGATACGGGCCAAACAGGCGGGCTAGGAAAGGTGATTTGGGCCGGGCCGGGCCGTGATAGGCTCGTGTAATGAAACGGACAAAACGGGGTTCAACCAGTTTCTCTCAAACGGATTGGAACGGGCTAACTGTGTGGCAATATCTAATTTGCACTCCTTCTGTTTCAAAATAAATTATTACAAAAATACCTATAAAAATACTTTTGATTATTAGTAAACTTAATTATAGTGAAAATCACTTGTAAAACATGTTCTACGCTCGTCTGAGCGTAGAACGTGTTTTTAAATAGGCGCGGTGGCATTTTTGTAAATAAATAGAACTTCTCAAAATGTGCGGTGGCATTTTTGTAAACAATTGAAACTTATAAGAGGCAGTTTTCTACACAACAACAGACACATTTTTTTGTAATAAATAATCGAAACTCACCTGGCACTTTTTGATACTGCAGAAGGCACTTCTGAATACTACAATAAGCATATTTTAACACTACAACATCCATGTGCTTTTTAATTCACTTTGACACTTTTCAATATTACAACAGACATTTTTCAATACTACAAGAGGCATTTTTCAATACTACAACAGGCATTTTTTAACACTACAATAGGCACATTTTTTTGTAATAAATAATCGAAACTCACTTGACACTTTTTGATACTGCAGAAGGCACTTCTGAATACTACAAGAGGCATATTTTAACCCTACAACATGCATGTATTTTTTAATTCACTTTGACACTTTTCATTATTACAACAGATATTTTTCAATACTACAAGATGCACTTTTCAATACTACAACAGACACTTTTTAACACTACAACAGGCACTATTTTTCAACAATATCACCGCATATTTAATATTACAACCGATTTAATGCGTTTATTAGTATCATAATAGAACATGCACTTTGTTTATATTGCAACAGACACTTTATTGTACTAGAAAAGGCACTTTAGCAAAATAGGTTCTAGGATAGCTTATCCTAGAACTAGTTTCACAAAAGAACAACTCTTAATTATACTTAATACTCCCTCCGTCCAAAAATAATTTTTTTGATCGTTCTCAAAGTATTCAATAAAGTCTAAAAAAACAAACATAAATCACTTGTCATAATCATAATAATTAATCACCTACTTCACTTTCTCTCTCATATTCAACTATTTACTCTCATAATCCATCGCCTTTTACACTTCTATTTTTAATTTTTGTGCCAACCAATTTGTGTACTCCCTCAGTCTCAAAATGTTTGTTCCATTTGACTTTTTTATTGAACTTTGACCACAAATATATGACAATTTAATTATGTTCATGAAATTCTAAAAATTTCTATTGATTCACCACTAATAATATTATCAACAACAACTTTTAGAATTTCATGAATATGATTAATCTCTCATAAATTTGTGATCAACGTTTAATAAAAAAGTCAAATGGGACAAACATTTTGGGACGGAGGGAGTATATTTTTGGTTTGGAGGGAGTATTTATTTTAGAGCGAATGTATCATGTGCGTAAATTTAAATTAAGCAATTCCTTACCTTGCTAGGCAATTATCTGAATTGGGGGTAGCTAATTCCCTATTCCAAACACAACCTAAACTCCAGCTTCCCCTTTATCCGAACTTCACCTCCTCCATAAACGAGAAAGAACAAACTTCCTCACAAAAAATGATGACAATGGCGTCCTTAAGATTGCCCTTTTTCAATTCAATATGTGTTCCAAATAAACCCATTAGAACTTCACGCAGTAGCACTGCCGTTTGTTGTAAGAACATGGATTGCAAAATGTGTATACTTAATAAATATAAGTGACATGTAGACGTACATGTATAAATCATTATAATAATGTTATTGTAAAGTATAGAATATTAATTAAATGTGTAGAATTTCCGAGGTGGAAATTACCTATTTATGATGGGCAGAATGGTAATTTCACACCGCTTAATTGAAAGGGTGTAGTCCCTTGATTAGGTGCCATTGTTTTCCTATATATAGAGGCTTACCATCATCCTAGAAAACACTACATCATTCTTATATACTCTCTCCATAATCTGAATTCTAAGGAAGGCATTTATCATCAAGAAGATCTACATTTCCCTCATTCATTTTCTTCTTCCTTTCTTCCTTCCTTGAAGAACGTCAATAAGTATCAAGATGGCCTCAACATGTATTACGCTTCCGCCTTCATCTTCTTCTCTTACTTAATCTAGACTTGAGTGCTTTGGAGTTATTGGGATAGAAATGTTCCAACAATTGGTATCAAAGCCTCTCAAGTTTTGGATTAAGTTTAAATTCATATAGCATATATTTTGCTTTACTTTGATTCTTAATCCTGTTGATATCATTATGTTTTGATGTTATTTGAATGCTCTAATTCGTTACTAGTGTGTTAGTATTCATTACCTGATTAAATTCTGAATATGGATTGAAGATTTACTCAAAAGGACATGATGATTCATGCAAGATTATCCCATTGACACAACAGAGCGTTTTATGTCGCACAACCGTGTTGGATCTACTTGTGTATTCATGTATTGGTTAAGCGTTAATTTTGCTTATCATTCATCTTATGTGTGAAGAAAAATTTTCTGTGAAAAGGGTCTTGCTCGGCCAATTATGAACATGTGCCTTTTGGAAAAAGTTGTGAATAGTGATTGCACGGCCGGGCAAGTTATAACGCACGGCCGTGCAAACAGTGTTCACATATTTTCAAAAAAAATTCAATTTGGTTCGGCCGTGCACTAATGAACTGGTGCAACTCTAATTCATTTCTAGAGTATTGTGTTAAATTATAATTATAAATTTTTGGTTTTACTCAAAAGGCTTTCAATTCTTAATGTAAGATTATCCCATTTTGAACATAGCCACCATCATTGGATGCGTTGTGAGTTTGTTCAAATGCATAGCCACGCATTTAAAAATGTGTTGTGAGTATGCAGATCTACTTGCTTTGGTTGAATATTGATTCACCATTAAGTTAAGAATTGATAGTCAAAATATGGAAAATTTGACGTTTAGGGTCTGCTCGGCCGAGCACACCCCTTGACTCGGGCGAGCACCCCATTTGTAACAGCACAACGTTTGAAATTTTTGAAAAGGCGGCATCCAACGGTCGTGATGCTCGGCCGAGCACCCCTAAGGACTCGGCCGAGCAATCTAAGGACTCGGCCGAGCGCAAGGGAGCCGAAATGGGTGTTCTCTGGAGTCTTTTGCTCGGCCGAGCACTTTCCTTGACTCGGTCGAGCAAGACTTAATTTTGGCCAGATTTTCAAAATTTCAATATTTTGCTATTTTGGTCAATTTTCATTCATTATTTGAGTAAATATACATTAATTTGTGCCCTAAAGTGTGATTAATTATATGCTTAACAATTTCATTCATTTCTAAACAATATTGTCGCCAAAGTGATTTACGTTGTTTAGATATGAAATTGTAAAGTGATGAATGTTTATATTTGTTGGGTTTTATGGATCCATGCGCAGCGGAATTAAGCATAAAATTAACACAAAACCCAAGCCCTAAGATCCGTTCTATACGATTAAATTGAATTGCTATGAGATAGAATTTACCAACCTAAATTGCTTTCCGGTCTTGAGCTATCGAACGGATAATTATGTGATTCGTAATCACAAACTTTTGATCTTCAAATCTACGAATCTTCAACTCCTTTGGATCTTCAGATTTGAACTCTAGGTCTTTGATTTGTTTGAACAAAACTAAGACCCTCTTTTGGTAATCCACACAAATATGAATGTCGAGAACAATTCTCGGGTTGGGAATTGCTAGATTTCTAAAACTTATGGAAGAATATTGAGAGTATTTCGTTATGATTTTTCCTTGAAAATTTCGGCCAGGCTTTTAGGTCTGACAGACCCCTTGTATTTATACTACAATAGTAAGAATACTTCTCCTAATCGTATTAGGAGAGACAGGCTGTCAAAAACGCGTACAGGCCTGATATGTCGCGCGGTATATTAAGCCCTTGGATTGATATGTCGCGCGATATATATAGCCGATACGTAAAACTCTCAACCATTCTTCCTCCGGTTTAACCAATTCATTCTATTTGTGTGTGACCCAATAGGATTACATTATGTTGGCAATGAGTTCGATCATATCGAACCTCATAAGACATAAGCGGACTCTAGCAAGTCATTATGTCTACCCAAATAATGTAACGTAAGAGTTCACGTTTCCAATGGTACACTTCCATTTCTCCCTTTGTCTCACGATGTTATATTGAACACAAGTCATGGTCCACGTCAACTTGTATTTGTTCAATGCTTTCTCGATCTTGAGTATAATGATAGTCCAATCATATTGGGGTGTGGCCACACGCTTTCATCATTATCACTCATTGAGGGGCCCAAGCAAAACATCTCTCTTTCGAGGGACAAATTCCATCTTGACTTATCATCCTTCCCATCATGAATCCGATCATGCCAAAGATAGCCTTTATAGATATCGTGTTAAGATACCGTTTGACTAAAATCAAACATGACTTTCATCATATGTAAGGTTATGATAATCTCAGGTCTAGGGACTAAATGAAGTGACCATATGAGATTTAATTATGACATTTGACCATGACATAAATCTCATACGGGTCATGTCCGAAACTTGTTCTCTAACAAGTACTCATAATTTCAATGTGCATCTCTATGCATATAATCATCACATGATTATCCATTGACAATTATACTAATTATTCTCTTAATAATCAGGGACGGAGATTATTACAATAAATATGCAAACTATATAATAATCAAATAATAAACATAAACGATAAAGCTGATACATAACGGTTTTCAGTTAAAACATAACTAAAGCCTAGGGCATTACACCAACAATATTAATATGTGGTAACATGAATTTCCCAAAGGAGATCTTGTTATTGACTAAATATTTGCATTCATGGGGTAATAATTGAATAAAATGTTTGGTTATTTTGAATACTTTGAACCATCCCAAAGGAAGGCATGTATTTAAAATGAGTTGTTTATATTCATTATTGCCGGGTAACAAATACTTTAAATGTTAGGACATTTTTAATACTTGAACCGGATCAAAGGAAGGCAAGTATTTGAAATGTGTTGTTTAAAGTCATTTATTACCCTAAGATAAATTAAATTATGAGTCAATTCGGAATCCAAAGATTTGTTTTGATGTCATGTTAATTATCTTTTTGATGGGATTCATTGATATAATTAATCACTTTATTCATTATGTAGTTTCTTATACATGTTTTGTATTCATTCTTCGTTCTTATTCCCAATAGATTTAATAAACGCTTCATTTATTACTACTGCTATGAACAATGTTTCGATGCTTAATGGGATTAACTTTAAAACTTGGGAAAATAATATAACGATGATCTTAGGCTGTATGGACATCGATCACGCATTAGGGGAACCAAGTCCCGCTGCTCTCACTAAAGGAAATACCGTTATAGAACGAAAAAATGTTGAGCAATGGGAACGATCCAACCGCGTGAGTCTAATGATCATGAAAAATGCAGTTTCGAAGATATTTTTTGACAATGTCTCTAAGATAAAAAATGCTGAGTTTTTTTCTTGAATTCTTGTGGAAACTTGTTTCCATTCGGTACAAGGGTGACGAAAATCTTCGGGAGTATATTATTGAATTATTTCATTTTTCGATCAAACTAAAGGCACTTATATTAGAGATTTCGGAAGATTTGCTCGTGCACTTAGCTTTGATCTATCTTCCTCCTCAATTTGGTCATTTTGAGGTGACCTATAAATGTCAAAAGTATAAGTGAAATATTAATGGATTACTTTCACATATGACACAAGAGGAAGATAGGATGAAATATCTTAAATTAGAAAGTACTCACTTAGCATTTACTTCTTCTCGTGGGATTAAGAGAAGAGGGAAGGAAATTGCGGTTGCAAGTAAGAAGCATAAGGAATCATTTAATGATCATAAAGTCAAGAAATGCTTCTTTTGCAAGGACCTTACTCGCATGAAGAACGACTACCATAAGTATCGCGAATGGCGAATTCAGAATGATATGTCATTTGGTCTTGTTTGTACTAAGGAAAATTTGGTTTCAATTCCTTAATATACATGGTGGTTGTATTTGGTGAAACAACTCACATTAATTCATGTATGCAGGGTTGCCTGAATTACCGAATCCCCAGTGAAGATGAGAAATACATCTATATGGGAGTTGGAAATCCGGATGAAGTTATAGGCATAGGTACTTTTAGATTAATGATAAGTACTGGGTATTATTTGTACTAAATAATACATTCATTATACCATCCTTTAGATGGAATTTAATATCTATCACGATTTTGGACAAGGAAGGTTATTCTTGTTCGTTCGGTAATAATAAATGTGATCTTTATTTCAATTTTAAGCTTGTCGGTATTAGTACTTTATCATATCTTGATAATCTTTATTTACTTGACATAGTCAAGACAATTAATGAGTTCCACAATAATGAAACCAAAACTAGAGACACAAAATGAAAGTTTAGAGTGAAAATTCTTATACCTTATAGCATAGGCGTTTGGGTCATATCTCCAAAAGGAGAATTGACAAGCTTGTGTCAGAAGAAATCTTAAATAAACTTGATGTTCCGGATATAAACTTTTGTATTAAATGTCTTAAATGAAAATTTACAAACTCTAAAGAAAATTTTGAATCATTGAGAGCTTCAGATGTCTTAGAACTAATTCATACGGATATTTGTGGACCGTTCATTACCCCTTCATGGAATGGTCAACAAATTTCCATCACGTTCATAGATGATTACTCTCGTTGTGGATACAATTATTTTCTTCATGTAAAGTCTCAATCATTGGACGTATTGGGTGAATAACGTCCGAGTCCTTTATACTCGCTATCTTGAAGAGTGTGGGATTGTCTCTCACTACATCATGCCGGGCAAACCTAGCATAGTGTAGTGGAGAGACATAATAAAATCCTTAAGGATATGATAAGAAGTAAGTTTTCTTGTACTTCTTCACCTCACTCATTATAGGTGATGCATTAAAGAACCGCTACTTATAATCTCAATAGAGCTGCTTCAAAGGCTACCGACAAAACTCCGTATGGACGTTAAAAATCGTTTGTAGTTAATTTGTAGGGTTTGCTAAGAGATCTAGGGGATATAAATTTTATGACCCGAAAACTAGAACATTTTTTGAGACTGACAATGCTAGGTTCTTTGAGGATGTTGAATTTAGTGGGAGAAATAGTAATGATTTTGAATTTGAAGAGTTAGAGGAACCACTCTATATTCCTTCAACTTTAGTTCATATTGAAAATCAAGTAATTGTACCTGAAATTCAACAAAGAACATACAATTCAAAATAATATAGAGACTCCCGTAAATAACGGACAACATGAAATTGTTGGACATGAGGAAATTCAACAACCTCAAAATGAGGATGAACCGGTGCTCTTAAGGAGATCTACTAGAGAAAGAAGAAGTGATATTCCAGATAATTATGATGTGTATCTTGCGGAGAATGAGGACACCTTAGGTTTAGTGGGAGATGAACCAATCACCTTCCATGAAGCCATTAATAGTCCTAATTCTCATAAGTGGATCAATGCCATTAATGAGGAGTTAAAATCAATGAAAGACAATGGCGTTTGGGATCTTGTCCCATTACCTGAAGGTGTAAAACCTATTGGTTGTAAATGGATACTTAAAATCAAAGGGATTCGCAAGGTAATGTGGAAAGATATAAGGCACGTCTTATTGCTAAGGGATTTACTCAAACGGAAGGCATTGATTATAAAGAAACATTTTCTTCGATATCTTCTAAAAAATCTTTTATGATCATTATGACATTAGTGGCACATTATAATCTTGAGCTTCATCAAATGAATGCTAAGACGACTTTTCTCAATGAAGACATTGAGGAAACCATCTATATAAGGAAACCAGAAATGGTGACCGATTCAGATCAAACTAATCAATTTAGTTTGTAAACTTAAGAAATTCATTTATGACCTCAAGCAAGCTTCTCGTCAATGGTATTTAAAATTTAATCAAGTTATTCTTTCATTTGGTTTTGAAAAGAATCTTGTATGCCATAAGTTCAGTGGAAGTAGATTTATAATTTTGGTCTTATATGTGGATGATATATTACTTGCTAGTAATAATAAGGACCTTCTAAAGGAAACTAAGAAATTTCTCTCAAACAAATTTGAGATGAAAGATCTTGGTGAGACATCTTTTGTATTGGGAATCCAAATTGATCATGATCGTTCACGAGGTATTTTGGGATTATCTCAAAAGAGCTATATAGAGAAGGTATTACAAAGGTTTAGCATGGAAAATTGTAAACCACATGACACCCCTGTCTCTAAAGGAGATAAATTCAGTTTAAAGTAATGTCCTAAAATAATTTTGAATCCAAGTATATGGAAAATATCTCTTATGCACCGGCAGTAGGAAGCTTAATGTATGCGCAAGTCTGTACTCGTCCAGACCTTGTATTTATTATTGGGATGCTTGGTCAATATCAAAGCAATTCGGAAAGAAGAACATTAAGTCGCATCCAAAAGAATGATGAAGTACCTATAAAACATTAAACTACATGCTAATGTATACAAAATTGGATCATTTTGAGATCATTAGGTATTCCGATTCTGTTTTTACTGGATGCAAAGATGTCGAAAGACATCATATGGTTATGTCTCTTGTTGAAGAGAAATAAGTATAAAATAAACAAATAGATATACAACTTATAGGATCAAACTCCATGTTATTGGATCCATTTTATAAAATGTTATCTCTTTTGATGTTTCACGAGCATACTGCTCATATGGGTGAAACGACTTTTGATAATGCATAATATAGTGGGAGTTTGTGTTGTGCTTTATTTGCTATTTGTTTTATTCATATCGATCTCATTTGGTTAATTAGGACTAGTTGATGGAATATATATACATGTTTTAATATATATTCATTAAGTTTTTCATGCTACACATCTATACTTAATCTATGTCATTTAGTTGAATATATATATATGTGATTAATGTGGGTTTAGTTGCGAATCAATTACAACGACTGCCCCTTTAGTTCCTATACTTGTAAAACTAATGGACGAGGTTGTTTAAAATGACAATGAAGTGCACATATGGATTGTCATTTACATTATGAATATGATTTTATGAGGATTTGATAAAGTATAAACACATGTTTGGGCAATCCAAGTGGGAGATTGTCAGAACATGGATTGCAAAATGTGTATACTTAATAAATATAATTGACATGTAGACGTACATATATAAATCATTATAATAATTGATGCTGTCCAAAAATAATGGTTGGGCTTGGACCAGGGTCAATAGCAAAAAATGATCAAGTAGGCCCAGAGCGAGTCAAGGCCCAAGGAGAATATAGGGATAAAGGTAGCCCAGTTGGGTTTTGCGGGAAATTGTGTCGGAAGATGTCCCGCTAAGTTCAATAAAAGGGGAAAGCCCAAGAGAGTGCATGCGAGATATTAGTCAACGAATGGCAAGATAAATAAGACAAGTTGGCGAGACAACGACATAAGATGAGAAGGCGAGATATTAGGTCGAGGAGACACAGTACTCAGTTACCCGTATCCGACGAGATACAAATCTAAGGGGAGCGACTCATAAGAGGCGGCATATAAATATCTACGAAATGGGACCCATAAAACGGTTGGGCATTGGGAAAAGTGATCACGTGTTGTGAGTTTATTCTTTTTGTTAGCCAATGGAATGATGACACGTGGAATGAGGCATGGAACGTGAGGATAGCACGTGAAAGGCACGAGGGAAGAAGTATATATATGAGGGATAGTCTTCATTGGCAAGGTACGTACACACTTTCACCCACAAACACTTTTTCCAATTGTTCAGATTTATCACCTCAGACAAACACTTATCCTCACGCCGGAAGGGCTTACGCCGG
This sequence comes from Adenophora triphylla var. japonica, assembly GCA_022495995.1. Lineage (NCBI taxonomy): Eukaryota > Viridiplantae > Streptophyta > Magnoliopsida > Asterales > Campanulaceae > Adenophora > Adenophora triphylla. The sequence continues at coordinate 678,121 of JAFEMH010000372.1, forward strand.
AGTCGCCCCTGGCTTAGTTGACATTTGTGGTTGTGCAGGCTGGAAGAAGGAGTTGGAGCTATCCTATTCAGACTACAACGGTCGTGTTGCCGCTGAGGAAATTCCTGGCAACATCAATTGGTTCCGTTGTCGGGACCTGATTCTCTTCAATGGTTGGAGGTTTGCCGGCGGTAGATGGGTAAGTGTTGAGTGTTGTTCATAGATCTGGAGGTTTGGTTAGTATTGGGGAGAATTCATTTTGACATGTTGAGCAATTGGTTGATGTTGTTCTTTGTTCGTAGTTGGTAGAGTGGAATCTGTTTGTTTTTATTGTTGTTGTTAGAATTGATTGCTGTTCGTAAAATTTTCGTGGGTTGAAATTGTTCGAGATTTTGATATTGTTGGATTGGTTGGGCATTAATTTTTGATTTAGAAAGTGTTTGTCTGAGTTGAGGAGGATTTGGATTTGTTTGTGAAGATTTGTTTGAAGTTTGCTTGATTTTGGGGGTTTGAATTTGTTGTTGTTTCTTGGTTTTTGAGAACTCATTTGATTCTGATTAGCTTGGAGTTGGTGTTTTGGTGATAGTTTGGTGTTGAACAATTGTTGAAGAATTTGAAGGTTATTTCTTAGTTTCTGGGTTGGATCTTCAAATCTTCATCAGATTTGCAGATCTTCAAAGTTTAAGTTCATAAATTTAATTACGTGGGTGATAAGGAATGTCAACACCTGAGAAAAGTATAGTGGGCCAGAAGACAATGGCGGGAAGGAGCCTTATACCGCCTGTCTCAGGAATGGGAGCTTTGGGAACAACTGGGGAGAAAGACTCTTCTACCTCGCAGCAAGTGATTCCGGAGGAGAGAGAGCGGGATACAGGTGATGGAAGGGAGAGAAATGTAATGCCGCCACCACCAGAGGAGGAAAATGAGGAGGAAAGTTTGAGGATTCACAACAACTTAATCTTACAATTGTTGGAAAATAACAAACGATTGATGATCATGAAGAAGAAGCCAACCCCCATCCCGCATGGCTTGTTGAAGGCGACAGAGGAAGTAAATAAGGGAGAGAACAAGGAGGTGATTGTAGTGGATGATGGTGAGCGGCAGAAGGAAGCAGAGCCTGAAAAAATGAAAGAGACCGAGGCGAGACTTGATGGACCGCATAAGCGGAAGGCGGGAGAATATATGGAGAATGGGCGGAAAATCAAGGTGTACCATTGGCCGCACACTTCGCAAGTGTCGTCGTTCTATTGTGAAAATGAGGAAGATGACACCGCCGCAAATGAAGAAGGGTTTGGAGAGCTAGAAGAAAGGATGTCAAAAGGGGGCGAGAAAGCTAAGCAGTTAGAGAAGGAAAAAGGTGCGGCAGTAAGTCGTTTTGGAGAAGAAGACGGGTTAAAGAAACAAATGGCTGAAATGGCAAGAAGGCTGGCGGAATTAGAAAAGGGCGGTACAGTTGATAGTGAGAAGGACTCTTTTGTTGCCCCATTTGCCAAATACATTCAGGAAGCTGAGCCTGCTCCAGAATTTCGTATGCCAACATTATCTAAGTACGCGGGAGAAACCACAGCCAGAACTCACGTGGCAGGATTTGAAGTAACAATGGCGATAGTGACCAAGGATGATGCATTGCTATGCAAAACCTTCGCTAGCACACTGGAGCTTCAAGCGTTGGAGTGGTTCACGCAGCAGCCCGCTAACTCTATTGTGTGGTATCAAGATTTCAAGCGAAAGTTTCTTGCGAGATTTGGAGCTGTGGGGACTCAGCCGGTGGTATTACAGGAATTAATGGGAATTAAACAGAAAGTGGGAGAAGGTCTGATAACCTACACCAACAGGTTTTTGGTGATTGCCAACCTAATTTTCGAGATAGAGCCCAAGTATGCAATAATGATGTATATGTCGGGCCTGGTGTCAGAAGCTTTTAAAAGAGAGTTGAGGATGAGGTTGCCCGCGATTTTAAGCGAGTTGCATGAGCGAGTTAAGGCATATTGTGGTGGTGAAGATATTGAAGAAGGAACATCCAGCGCGGCAAGGAAAGGCGTTAAAGATAGAATCGAGTATGTTAAAGAAGATAACGCGACTCAAGGTGGAGGTAGAGGTAACCAAGGTGGTGGCAGAGGGGGAGGCTGTGCTGGAGGTCGCGGCACGAGGAGGATTATCAGGTTTGAGAGACTGACTGCAAGGCCGAGCGAAATTTTGAGGGCGGTGGAGTTATCGGCGGCATTCGAGATGACCGACAGAGGAAGAAGGAACATGAATCAATATTGCAATTATCATAGAGACAGAGGGCATGATACTGATGAATGTTACAACCTGAAGAAAGTAATTCAAGGAAAGATTGACAGGGGCGAATTACAGGAGTATGTATGGCAGGAGCAGAATGTGGCGTCTCAAGGAGGAAATGGCGAGAGGAAAGAAATATTGGTGATTCATGAGCCAGCTAGTATTACTTGTCTAAGTAATCAGATAATGTCGCTGTCGCATACCTGCCATATTCCCGCTTACCCGCCAAGTGAAGAAATGATTATTAGCTTTTTAAGGTGAGAGTTGGCCTTGACTCCAAGCCATGGATGTCAGCCGGTGGTGATTTCGATTGCTCCTGGAAATAGTATTCTGCACAGAGTATTGGTTGATTCTGGGGCAAGTCGCAACATTCTATATTATGAAGCTTTTAAGAAAATGAAATACACATAGGCCAATCTGGTGCCATACAAAGGGTTTTTGGAGGGGTTTACGAACCATACAGTGCGGGTAAAGGGAACGATATCATTGGCGGTAGAGATAGGAGAGGACGAAAAGGCGAGAACCCGTACGGTGGAGTTCATGGTGATAGACCTAGTGTCGCCATATAACGCCATCGTAGGTATTCCGTTTATGCAGACTTTTGAGATGGTTGTGTCTATCCCGCATCAACGAGTAAAATTTACTACCCCAAAAGGAATAGCTTGTTTGAAAAGTGAAGTTAAAGAAGTAATTCAGAAGAAGATCGAGATCCAAACTGCGGCAAGGGCAAGTTCTAGTTCGCTTTCAACAGCTTTAGCAATCCAGGATGCGAAAGTCAATATGGTCACAGACTTGGAGGAGGAAGGGCTGCGAGAGATGAGTAATATGCAGGACATTGAGGAAGACGTAGTTGAGGAAAAATCTGAAGTAAGTTTGAGGACCCAGGGAGTAATACAGGCCAAGATGGAAGGAGCAAGATCGGTTGAGTTTATCAAAATGAAAGAGCCAAGAATTGAGGAAATAGTTGAATTTGAGGACGAGAAGTATGAAGAGATGGAGGTGGAAGCAATTGAAGTTTTACCGCAAGATGACGACAATTGGGGTGAAAGCGACATTAAGAAGGATAAGGAATGGCATAGAGGAAAGAAGGAAAGTGGAATGGTGGTGAGCACATGGTAGGCGCGAGATAACATGTGGAAAATGCTTTAAGCGATATCATCAACAAAGAAGTAAGAAGTAATTTATTTATTTAATAGTATGCTTATTAAAATAATATGAAGATCGAATATTATGAATATATGGAGTTTTCCACTTACGAATGAAAATTATGCATGTTTTGAAGAAGTTATATGAAATGATAGTGTTATGAATGGAAGTTGCATACATCTTGAAAATGCTAAACGAAATGAAAATAATGAAATGAAAGTATGAAAGTTTACGATTTAAGTTTATGTTGCTTTTATCGAATGTTGTCTAGCAATAATGTGCATGTGATATGTCGTCAAAGACAGAAAAGTAAGTCGCTAGAAGTAAAGTTGCCTAAAGACAACTTAACTTTTTCAATGGGAGTATATGTATATGATGATATCTCGCCAAAGGAAAGAAGGCAAAGAGTTTTTGATGAATTATCAAAAAAAAATTTGGTGAATTATTGAAACAAATTGATGAAGAAAAAGAGAAAAGAAAAGTAAGCCGCAAAGTATCATGTAAAAGAAAGTCTCCGGACTATAAAAAAGAAAGTCTCTGGACTATAAACAGGCAGGAAAGTCCCATCTCGCCTGAATGGCATGTATATGGATGCGACTATAAACGAGAGAGTCTACGGACTATAAATGGGAAAGTCCCATCTCGCCTGAATGGCATGTATATGGATGCGACTATAAACAGGCAGGAAAGTCCCATCTCGCCTGAATGGCATGTATATGGATGCGACTATAAACAAGAGAGTCTACGGACTATAAACAAGAAAGTCCCATCTCGCTTGAATGGCATGTATATGGATGCGACTATAAACAAGAAAGTCTATATCGACTATGAACGAGAAAGTCTATACCGACTATAAACGAGAAAGTCTATACTGACTATAAATGAGAAAGTCTATGCAGACTATAAAGGAGAAAGTCCACGGACTATAAACGAGAAAGAAACCCATCTCGCCTAAATGACATGTAAAGATGCGGCATGTACGAAAAGAAGTACATCTCGCCTAAATGGCATGTAAAGATGTCGCAAAAAGGGAAGTGAATGTATCTCATTGGAAGGGCATAAAAAGATATAAATTAAGGAAGAAAGATATATTTTGTTTTTAAGGCAAATGAAGATGTGTAGGCACAAAATAAGGAAATTGTTCTAAGTAAGAATCACGAAAAAAGCAAGGAAGAAGCAAAAGAAAAACAAAGATCAGTGACATTGTGAGTCGCGTTGTATGCACTGTAAGTAAAGTTGCCTAAAGACGACTTCACTTTTTCGATGGGAGTATAAGTATGGGGTACCTGTCAGGCAAAAAGTAGATTTTTGATGAACTATCAAAACAAAATAGCGAAAGCAAGATATGATAATGAAGTAAAGCATAAAGATAAAAGGGGCAAGCTCGAAGGCCGCAAATTTACATTGTTTAAAAGGCACGCAGGCCCGAACGAAAGAAATTAAAATTGTTTAGCCACCAAGGCAAGTTACAAAAGTTGATCAAAAAAGGTAAAGTACTAAAGCAGAGCCAAGTTGAAGCATTTGGTTCATCAGTTGGTGCGGGTTGAATGGAGCTTGAGGCTGCAAGAGCGAGAGCTTTTGCTTCATCCAAAAGTTGATGTTTATGTTCCAATTGATTGTTCCATAAAGGGAGGACGTTTGGTACATGAAGAGGAGTGGGATTCCAAGGCGACTTACCCAGCAGTGCATCTTCCTCCGCCAGATCTTTGAGTTCATCAGCCGAATATGGAACTAAAGGATGACCCAGGCGACATATATCACTGAAGATTGGTTCTGAGCCCCATTTTGCAAGTCGCTCGATTGTAATGGCGGGTATCTCAGCGGCATCAGCAGCTGCAGCTCGCATAACCTGAAGAGAGGTTTGGTCGCCAATATCCAGAAAGTCTTCTTTAAGTTTGTCTAGATCAGCATTAAGGGATGTGATTTCAGCGATTTTCCCTATAAGTTCTTCTCGCAGCTTGGCTATCTCGCCTTGAAAGAATTGAGTGTCAGCAGCATGAGTCTCCTTTAGAGTCTCATTCTCGCTCAGAAGTTTGGCAGCATTTTCCTTGGCAGAATTGAGTTCAGTAGTAGCCTTGTCAAGGTTGGTTTTGGCGGCATTGAGCTCGGTGTTGACGATCTTGAGCTGATTTTGAGAAGTGGTCAAATCAGTTTTTAGTTTATCCCGCTCCCCCTCCAAGTTGGCGATTGTTGCATCTCGCCTACCAACTCTGCCACGAAGGACGTCTTTGTCTCTTCTCAATATTTGGTTGGAGTTTTCTAACTGCTGCACATCCTTGGTAAGTTGGTGGTTCTTGTCATTGATGCCAATAATAGAAGCTCCAAGCTAAATAAAAAAGTTAAGTTAAAGGCCAAAATGAACAAAAAAGCAATTGGATAAGAATGGGAAGAGCGACATACCATTGAAAAGTGAATCCCGGCTTGGCAAGCGGCATGGTCTATGTCCATATCCGTTACTCGTTGAACTTGGATTGGATCACTAGCACGAATCAGAGCTGAACTGCCAATCAAGCACTCCTCAACACCGCGAACTTCATTAATCAATCCCGTCAGGCGAGGAACATTGGTGGCTTCTTTGCACAGTTCATATAGCCCATTAAAGTCAGTGGGCTTCTCGAAGTTTTCTTGAAGCTAGCTAGGAGTAGGAAGAGCCGAAGAAGGATGTGGGTCGCGTGGGGTAGGAGGCGAGTTAGAAACATTTGTTAAGTCGCAAAACTCCATATCTTGAGGGGGAGGAGGATCATCATTTTGAATGGGCTCAGTTGCATCGCCTGCAGGCGCGGGAGAGTTTTTTTGACAGCTTCGGAAGAAGGAATGATAATGTTTTCTTCGATGGGGGCCTCATCAGATTGCAAAATAGAAGTTGGTGGGACAGAAAGCGGCGGAATATTACCTTCATTAGATGGAAGGACCTGAGTAGTTGGAAGAGCTTGAGTAGATGGAGGATCCTGAGTAACAACGGGAGTTGAGGGGATAGCTTCTTGAGTGGCAGTGGCGACATTGGGTAGAACTGAGGCAATCCTTTTTTGTCGCTTTGCTCTGGTTCCAGGGTTGTTGGGTTTAGCTCTGGCTTTGGAGGAACTTTGGGTTTTCTCCAAGTCAATTTCTTCGGTATCTTTTCCATCGCGGGATAATGGCAAGGGAAGATTATCGAGAAGAAGGCCGAGAGCAGTGTCACGGGTACTGGTAAGTCGCTTCATTCTCCTGTTCATGTCCAAATTGGCGCTTTGGCGACTTTCCATTGATTTGGCTCGGTGATCAGGGAACAAAGAAAAAGAAAGTTAAGAGTCAGAGTTTGTTTAAGTATAAGTTAAATAGAAAAAAGAATAAGGTTAAAGAAGAGACATACAAAGAACAGTGTTCATGGCGGTACAATGACGAGTACCCTTGCACGACTGGCACTCGTGAGCGTATTTATTTTCGGTATGCCGCTCCCATCCATCAAAATAAACGTGGCTTATTGAAACCCGCGGCGGGGCAAGAGGTGAGTTGTCGGCGATTCCGACTTGGTCAAGTAGTTCCCTATTTCCCAAAATACCCCTCCAAGAAACAAGAGGTTGGGGTGTACCATCGGGAGAATCTGCGGGAAGGGCAACTAAAGCGCGAATAGCGGCAATAAGGGCATTGTCGCCCACAACAGAAGCATCCTTGGTTTCGATTTGGGGTTTGATGGGGTAAACATCAGCGGGGTGAGACCACCTAACGCGAGAGACGATGAAGAGTGGGTCGTTCATCCGATCATGAACTTTGGTAGGTAAGGGAGTAAGGACTTTGGGGCCTCTCTGATATTGGAGGGAAAGGCGGGTTTCTACTATCCCGTTTTCAAGCTTGTTGGTTTGTTTATATCCTTTGAATAAAGAAATTAAAGAGGTGACGGTGGGTTCTTTTCTCAGAGCGCGACACATGGTGATAAAAACAGTGATTATCCTTATGGCATTGGGATGAATCTCGGTTATCATGGCTTGGGCTTTGTACAAAACTTCACAGATAAAAGGATCAAGGGGAATCCTAAGGCCAACTTTAAGCTGTGAAGGAAAAACAACTATACCATCTCGCATTTATCTCAGATGGGCGAGGGAAGTGTCTCCATGATAGTCAGAAATGTGATAATTAGAAGGATCGATGTTGTATAGGGTGTGCCAAGTTGTAAGGGGATTAGGTATGAGAGAGCTGGAGTCAGGAGCGAGAGAAGATCCCGCCTCAGCATGAGCGGGATTGATAAAGAGGTTACCTTCAGCCAAGTTCAGATTTTGGACCCTGGTAGGAGGAGGATTGCTAGTTGTCGCGGCGGGAGAAGAGGTCACTTGATCGGCCATCTCGCTGGAATCACTGGAAGAAGAAGAAGAAAGGACAGATTTATAATGCATCCTACGTTTGGAAAAAGGGTTAGCGACACAGTGGGATTCAGATGAGTCGCTGAAATTTGGGTCATACTTATCTTTGATAAACCGTACCAATTCTCTATGAGAAGTAAAAATATGGGACATAGGGGCTGAAATGGGAAGAAAGAAGCGGCCTTGAATCTCGAGAGAGTCAATGACTGAGGGATCTACCCAGTTCTGAACCAGCAACCTAACTATGTCGGCCTTGGGCAATCTCGCCCAAGTAGTTTGCAGGCGCCTGTATAAGCCGCCCAAGATTTGACACCTACCATACCTAACTCGCCTAGCACAATTTTTATATCTTGCCATGAAGGGTAATTTGGGAACAAAGTTAGAGGGACGTACAAAAGGAATAACAGGACTTGAACAATCGGGCAATAATGAAAGATCAAAGTGTGGGGATTTAAAGAATATGAAGGGTTTTGGAAAAATTACCTGGTAAAAATGAAGAAATGCCGGGGAAGACGAAGAATCGCCGGAGAATATGAGCAGAAGCCGGAGAAACAAGGATTGTGACTCCAAAATCAACTTCAAATGGTAAAATAGGGGACGGAATGGGATTGTGGAAGTAATTTTACGACTAAATCAAGAAAAGAACGGTGAAAACAAGAGAAAATTTCGTCGGAGTCAAGGTTGAGTTTGCCGGAATTTGGGGAGAGAGCAAAAGAGTAAAAAGTGAAAGGGGTAAGAAAAAGGGGTATTTATATGAGGGAGGAATTTGGGGAATTGATTGATGTGACGGTTAAGATGAAATTTTTAAAATTTTTCCTCTTATTTGGCACGATTCCCAAATGACGGCACATTGAATTTTAGGGGCTCACCATGGAGGTGACACGTGTGTAAATAGGGTAATCAGCATTCAGGTTTTTTGGAGAAGGAACTGTATGTCGCAAGAGCTTTGGGACGTTAAACATCAAGTTTTTGGCGAGACCATAAATGAATCTCGCCTCAAACTTAGAGGCTTCTGATGCTGTCCAAAAATAATGGTTGGGCTTGGACCAGGGTCAACAGCGAAAAATGATCAAGTAGGACCAGAGCGAGTCAAGGCCCAAGGAGAATATAGGGATAAAGGTAGCCCAGTTGGGTTTCGCGGGAAATTGTGTCGGAAGATGTCCCGCTAAGTTCAATAAAAGGGGAAAGCTCAAGAGAGTGCATGTGAGATATTAGTCAACGAATGGCAAGATAAATGAGACAAGTTGGCGAGACAACGACATAAGATGAGAAGGCGAGATATTAGGTCGAGGAGACACAGTACTCAGTTACCCGTATCCGGCGAGATACAAATCTAAGGGGAGCGACTCATAAGAGGCGGCATATAAATATCTACGAAATGGAACCCATAAAACGGTTGGGCATTGGGAAAAGTGATCACGTGTTGTGAGTTTATTCTTTTTGTTAGCCAATGGAATGATGACACGTGGAATGAGGCATGGAACGTGAGGATAGCACGTGAAAGGCACGAGGGAAGGAGTATATATATGAGGGATAGTCTTCATTGGCAAGGTACGTACACACTTTTACCCACAAACACTTTTTCCAATTGTTCAGATTTATCACCTCAGACAAACACTTATCCTCACGCCGTAGGGGCTTACGCCGGAGTCGCCCCCGGCTTAGTTGACGTTTGTGGTTGTGCAGGCTGGAAGAAGGAGTTGGAGCTGTCCTATTCAGACTACAACGGTCGTGTTGCCGCTGAGGAAATTCCTGGCAACATCAATAATGTTATTGTAAAGTATAGAATATTAATTAAATGTGTAGAATTCTCGAGGTGAAAATTATCTATTTATGATGGGCAGAATGGTAATTTCACACCGCTTAATTGAAAGGGTGTAGTCCCTTGATGAGGTGCCATTGTTTTCCTATATATAGAGGCTTACCATCAGCATAGAAAACACTACATCATTCTTATATAATCTGAGTTCTAAGGAAGACATTTATCATCAAGAAGATCTACATTTTCCTCCTTCATTTTCTTCATTTATCATCAAGATGGCCTCAACAGGTATTACTCTTCCGTCTTATCTTCTTTTCTTATTTAATCTAGACTTGAGTGGTTTGGGTTTGGGTTTGGGTTTGGGTTTGGGTTTGGGTTATTGGGATAGAAAATGTTCCAACATTTGTTTCTCACAATTCGCAAATAATTTCAGCGCAATCAGACTCAGTTCTTCACACACAATCTCTCTCTTTTCCCCTCTCCTTCCAAATACAGCCTTGACCGTCTCTTCCCATGCTCAAAATTCAAATACCCAGGCGCCTTACAATCGTCGCTGCTAAAGGCTATAAAATGAAAACCCACAAGGTGAATTCTCACTCTCTCTCACGCACAGAGGCAAATGTTTCATTGATTTGAGGAAAGTTTTGATTGTGAGGTCATGTGTGGTTTTGAATTTTCTTGTTTTTTTTTTTTATTTTTGGCAATTATCCTCCCTATGTATGTCGAACACAAATTCATTGATTTTGAGGACATGGGTGGGTGATTTCTTGATTTTTTATGGTATCTGTAGGCCTCAGCTAAGCGATTTCGGGTAACGGGGACTGGGAAGATTGTAAGAAGAAGAGCTGGGAAGCAGCATTTGCTTAGGAAGAAGAATACTAAGAGGAGAAAGCGCCTCTCCAAAATGGTTAGTTCTCTCTTTAATTTTGACCAGTTTGCTTGTAATTTTGTCTGAGGAATGAGTTGTGTTCAATACAACAACAACAATAGGCAGTTGTTATGACACCTGTTTGAACAGCAAAACTCACAGGTTCTGAATATTCTTCATGTACGCCGCCCTTCAGTCGTTCTTCCCGAGTAACCATTGAGTATGCCTTATTGACATTAGGCAGAGGCTCTGTGTTCAGAATGGACGACTTCACATTCTCAAATTTCGGAGTTTCCAACCCCATAACAAATTGATGTACGTGTTCGTCTTCTCATCTCTTGACCAACGTTGTACCAATGTTGCACTTGCAACCTGCACAAGAACAGATCGGGAGTCTCTCAAAGTCGTTGAGTTCGTCCCACAACTTCTTGATCCGTCCATAATAAGCCGCCACGCTTTCATTTTTCCCTTGCCTGCAATTCGCTATGTCCGCCTTTATTTGTTGAGTTCTCGGTCCATTTCCTACCGAAAAACGCTCCTTCAAATCATCCCATAGTACCCTTGCCTCTTCCACGTACGTGATGGTGGAACGAAGCTTGGGTTCGATTGTGTTGAATATCCATGATACAATCATGGAATTCACAGTCCACCAAAGTTCCTCCTCATCCTTGTCACTAGGCAGCGTGATTGTTCCATCAATGAACCCGGTCTTCGTCTTCGCTCTAAGCGATCCTTTGAAAACTCGTGCCCATTCTTCATAATTTTCGCCTCTCAAAATAACATGAGTGAGAATCATTCCTGGATTGTCACTCGAAGAGAGAAAATAAGGAGATCGCCTTTCTTCCATCGCCATCTTCCCTTTATCAGAATTTTCTTCGATTGCCATCGGTTTGGATCCGAGGCTCTGATACCAAGTTAAAACCGTGTAATGAGGAAGAAAATATGATATTATTTCTGTGTGTTTTTGTGTACAAAGAGGGAGAGTTATATACAAATTCTATCAATCAATTCCTACAATTTCTCTAAGAGATATACACCTACCAGATTTACAATGTATCAAATAAGGAATGAGATAAATCTGCACAAGAATTATGCCCAAGAATCTCGGCACATCTTAACAGTTTCCTGCTAGTAGAAGCCATAATACAGTTAAGCAATTTTCACAAAAGAAGCCATAATATAGTTAGAAAATTTCAACAACCTGCGATCCTATCCATTATAATTTCTTCGGTGCATATGATTCTTTTATTGGAATGTGCAAATGAAATCAGTAGTTGGAACTTGGAAGAACTTGTACACTAGTGCTCACTTAGAACATAAAACCAACAAATGTTCGGAACTTCTCGTTTGATACTCCTAATGGGGCCTTGGCGTGATTAAAAAGATGAGTCTGCAAATAGGCGTGTTTGTTGAATAATCTAGAAACTGATGGCAAGAGTTGTTTTTATTGATGGGGGCAAGGAGAAGTCCTGAACTAAGAAGTCTATCTTGTCAAGCCATTTCACTAAGGATGAGCAATATCCATTCTGAAGATTGTCGCATCAATTCTCACAACTTAACCCACCACCTTAGGAACTAGTTACTGTTGTTAGGCTTTCAGAAAATATTGGTTACTCGGACACAGTATGTGGTTCAGCTGTAAGATAGAAATGAGCAAGAGTGCTGGCAGAAATCGTATTTTAGGGAAATTTAAAAAGGCATGCTTTAAAGCTTAGTGCCGTGCAGTCCTAAAACTCATTACATCAAGCGTTTGGGTGATACTCCCTCCGTCCCATAATAAATATCACATTTGACTTGTCTAACGCTTTTTAAGGAATGTGCTTTACTTGTTTGTGCATTGCTTGTATAATGGTAAAATTGCACTAAGTTTATTTCCTTATTTAGAGACGCGACATTTATTTTGGGATGGACTAAAAAGGAAAGTGTGACATTAATTATGGGAGTATGGTTGTAGTTATAAGCCCCCATTATTTTCTTAACAGTAATGTTAGATGTCCTATTATGATTCTTTCGCCTTGAATGCCATTAGATGGAGTTGGCTTTTCGTTCAAATGGTTTGGCAGGTTGAGGAAGTGAACAAGACCTTTGACATCAGGGATCCGAAATGAGTGCTAAGACCATCTCCAACAGTTTGGTGCAGAAATTGCACCAAAACATTAATATGGTGCAATTTCAACACCAAATATCTTCCACTATCTCCAACAGCTCACTTCAAATCTTGCACCAAATAAGAATATATTCAAAATATTCCTTATTATTTGTTTAATTAAAATGTTTTCTATTAATTATATATTATTATTGATAATATGATTCAAATTATATTATGTCAAATATTATAGTGTAATTTGAATCATATTATCAAATGTTAAATTAAAAAATATATAATGCAAAATTTATAATTAACAATACAATTAAAAACAAATTGAATATTTTTTCTTAAATAAAAATGAAAATTCAATAATACAAATAACAAATATTGATTTAAAAATATACTACTATAAAATTTATTCAAAAATAATATTTAAAAAAATGATTATTCATTTTGAGATGGAGGAAGTAGTAATTTCAATTTAATAAAACAAAAAAAAGAAGAAAAATACGAAAAAAAAGGAGGGATAGTTGAGGGATAGCGTAGAGAACCTTGTTGCGCCAGATTTGGCGCATCCTGTGCTCGCCACCAAAATAGCGTCGAGTTTGGCGCACCTGTTGGAGAGCGGTTTTGCGCTAAACTGGCGATGGCGGGGTGTTTGGCGCAACTCTTGGAGATGGCCTAATGGGGGATCCCTAGCGCAACTTTCTCCTGATTCTACTAGAGAAGAAAAGATAGTTCAGAGTTCCCTAACACTTTAAAGTTACCAAAAGTTTCTGAAAATTGTAGTTTGTTATAAATGAATTACAATCAAAACCATGGACAACATTGGGGAAGCCAATGGGGGTCGACCCCCTTTATTTCGGTGTTATTTCTCAGCTTGTTGCACGCACAGCTTGTTTTTTTTTTTTTTTTTTTTTTTTGCAGCGCCATAAATGCACGAGATAAATCCTGAGATCCTAAGAGAAGTCTTCCTCTAACTTCCTGGTCTCGAACCCACGACTTCCTGCGATGGAAAATAAAATGTATCCCTCTATCCTCTAACTTCCTGGAGGATCGAATCTACTCCAGTTGAGGTAAACCAACTGGTGGGCCATCAAATTAAAATCCCCATGTGCTGCACGCACACCTTGTTGTAACTCAAGCCGTGCTGTTTTCTCCAATTACCTAACCTTTTCGGCTTCTTTTATTACTGTAAACTTTTTATTTAATTTTTCTAAAATATCTTGGTTTTAACAATATTGTTCTTCATGTGCAGGTACAAGTTCATCGCAGTGATTACGACAACGAGCTCGGTGCCTTACCTTACCTGAAGGTGAACCACTCAAATTAATTCAATTCTGAGAATGCTTCTTCTCTCCGGGAATTCAACTTATTATTGTAGAGTTTGTAAAATTATATGTGAAGGAAACATATCTCTGTTTTGATTTTTTTTTCCCAGCTGATTTAATTGAAAAAAAAAAAAACGCTTCTTAAACCACCCATGGAACAAATTAATTAAAGAGCAAGTTTTGGGAGAAACTAGTTTCTACATAAATTATAAAAAGTCCACTTTTTTTCTACTTGTAAGTAGTTAGTGAATATTTAGGAACAGTTTATAAAACAGGACTTTCTATAATTTAAGGAGAAACTAGTTTCCCCCAAAATCTTGTGTAAATTCCCTTCTCTTTATGTTTGTTCACTTAATAGAAAGATTAAAACAAATATAGGAATGACATTAAGGATAAACTTTTGACAACTTCCCTAAAATAAATCAACACAAAATCTAACATACTCCCTCTCTGTCCCATAAAACATTATCCCTTTTACTATTTTGGGCGTCCCACTTTAAAGTTCCACTTTCCTAAAAAGGAAAAAAAATTTACTATTCTCTCCACTCATTCTCTCTCCTCCCACTCACAACACTTTTCAAATTTACTATTCTCTCCACTCATTCTCTCTCCTCCCACTCACAACACATACTTTAATAACATTATTTCTTATTTTCCGTTCTCAATAGTAAAGGGGTAAAGTTTTCCGGGACGGAGGGAGTATTTCTCTTACTTTTTTTTTTTTTTAAATTTTAAAAAGGACTTATTCCTTCACGTTCTAGTTATATAGAAATGTATTCAGAGAGTCTCCCTCCAACTCCGCTCTGTCTTCCCGCGCTAATTCCTACTCCCTCTTTTCCTAAATTAAATGAATGCCCATTTTTTTTTTTTTAAATAATTGCTCTTTCTCTTGAGTAAATTTGAAGAAAAAAATCGACAGAAGCCGTTTTCATGCTTAAACATTGATTTGCATATCACTTCCATTGCTGAAATTACCCTTCAAATTATTAATTTGTCAAAAAATACAAGGGAAATATTAAAGATAGTGGTACAAACTCTTTATCACACAATATCAACTGATGTTACAAGTCTGGTGGTAAAGAGTTGAACCAACAATATCGTAACAACATTCAGTTAGAAACAGTGGATGGTTGGAGATAGTATAAGGGGTCTTTGTGTAAATAGCTAAGTTTTTACAACAGTTTTTTACACGTGTATAGTTCTGATTAGTGTAGTTTGTTAGAAGTCAGTTAGCTAATCATATTTAATGTAATAAATACATGTTGTAACGCAGTTAAGTGAAATATAGAGAAATTTTCCCCTCTTTTCTCTCTAAACATAAACATGGTTGATTCCTTCTTTCTCAACATGATATCAGAGCAATTCGATCCTCAAATTTTACTTCCAAATGTATTAGTGGGTAGCCCGTGCTTCGCACGGAAAATTAATTTGCCATTTTTTATATTACTTTTTTTTTTTTTTATGTTTTTACTTGATAAAGTAGTATGACATTTTTTTGTGATATAAATCTATTTTTAACAATCAAAATATTTACATTTATAAATTCAGAATTTTTTTTTTCTTTTAGCCTTTGTTGTATATAGTTTGTATTTATTATTATGACAATTGAAACTTGAGTAATAACAATTAATTATTATTGTAATTAGTTAACTTTTAATTTTATAGATGATTGAATTAATAATATTAAATATTTTTGATAATTAATGATTTTATACTATATACACATATTATGATTAGTAAATATAATTAGAAAGTTATATGAGAATAGTGATCTGGTATAGTAAGTTTAATACCTAATATTTACCAAATACGGAGTATAGTAACTATAACGACCCCAAAATTCCATAAGTCATAATAATAATAATAATAATAATAATAATAATAATAATAATAATAATAATAATAATAATAAATTTCAAAACATAAATATTCATTACATCCAATTCAAATAAAGGGAACTAGAACCCAACAAAATCTTTAAAGTTTTATAACTCCCAAATTAACTGAAATAACCGACTAAAGAGTCTAACATGAATTGAATTAAGTTAAAATAAATCCTTGAACTTCTTATGAAGTGCTTCCCGAACCGAATCACATTCTGCCTATTTAATACCTGGAAGAAAAGAGTATGAAAGGGTGAGCGAACAATGCCCAATAAGTTCATATACAGCCCCTCCGGTTACTAATGAGGAGTTGACTTGAAGAAATATCAAAGAATACAAAGTCCAAGTAATAATCGAAGACATAACAAAGTACAAATTCAAAAGAATTATTTATAAATCTCAAAATCACATATCTTTCAAAATACCTCAGCGGTTGCACTAACTGAGTTGACAATATTTTGGAGGTTCAAATGATGACAAAAATCTATTCAAACTGACTCGAATGGTTTACTTATTTAAAACCGTCCCATACCAGTTTTAACTAACTAAACCACTCACGGATTTTTAGGAATTTCAAAGGACTGATAAGCTGAACAAAGTTAACTCGAGTGATCTAGTTATCTTCATCCGTCCCATACCAGTTGTAGATAATCAAATCATTCAAAGACATCATGATCACAAAAGTGGTCCACTGAACTTATCAAACAAAATCCCACAAGGGAACAAAAATGACTCTGCAGAGTCCTAAGCAGTGTATCCGGAACACCCCACCACTAATTTGAAGCGGTGAACTAAGATTGCTCGAAGGCCAAATATCAAATATACCCCGCCGAAACAGGTTGTTTAACTTAGTGATCATTGATGGAACATAAAATCATATCATATCAAAACGCATTTTATACAAAATAAGAACTTTCACAAGGACAATAAAAGTTTTCGTATTCACGAAACCAAAGAACGATTCAGCAAACAAACAACAAAAGATTAGCAAATAACGGTAAACGAGGGAGTTAAAACAAATACTGACGCCAGGTCAGCTTTTACGTATCAAAGGAACGTACTTCACCAAGAAATATGCGGAAGCCTAATTAATGAAATGGAGCGAAAATCAATTAACTTAACGATGCATAATCCCTTACCTTGGTTGCTTGCACTTTCCTTGCAACGAATCCTCGCACGAATCTACAATCATGCAAAAGGTTCTCTTATGGTAAAATATCTTTTATTTACTTAACCGAAAAACTAACTTTAACGGCCTTGATCACCTAAGAGTTATTCTTCTTTAACTCTCCTAAAGGTTACTCTTTCACCCCTTTAGGTCTATTGAATTTATCCCAGGATCCTAGGTTCTAAATCCCTTTCAATTCACTTCCACCAATTTTACACACACTAAATACACCTTTTTCAGCACACACACACACACACTAAATACACCTTTTTCAGCACACACAAACACACACTAACCCTAATACACACACACACACACACGGCATACCACACACATATGAACACACTCTGTACACAGCTACTATATAGCCACTGTACAGCCACTCACATGCACCGAGCACACCCACGACACACACACACACACCCTAACCTTAACATACACAGACGGCACACACTACTCACCCACACGGCACACACACAACTCACACACACAAAACCCTAATCTTATAAGCAACCCTAGCATGGCCTATTTGGATCAAACCCATTTAATTCTACAAGCCAAACCCTGATCAAAAACACAATAAAGAAGGTTTAAGGATTTATTACACAATTTCTTGATTTCTCCACCCTATTATTACTTTTAGATTTTTAGGATTCTCTAAGGTTTTCAATCTTAATAAACCAAATAAAGATGAGTTGTTCTTACCTTGGATTGAATCTTGAACTACAACAATGGAGCTTTCTTCTTCTTCTCCAAGTCGACTTCCTCTTCTCTCGATTCTCTCCTTTGGTCCGCTTTCTCTCTCTGTGTCTCTCTCTATGCGATCTCCCTCTCTGCCGTGACTCTCTATCTATTTCTATGCGGCTCCCTCTTATTCCTTGAGCCGTTTAAAATAATGAAAGGGCTCCATCCGTTACAAGAACCCAAGAGGCTCAAGGATTTATGAAGTATAAATATATATGGGTTTCCTAAACCTAAACCCAAATAATCCAAGTTCAAGTCCAATGAGGAAAACCCAATTTAGGTAACTCAAGTTGAATCGACTAAGCCCAATAATCCTAGTCCATCTAGAAAAGGTAAACCCAATTAATTAATCAAATAACCTAAATAATCAATTTAGAAAATAATAATTACTAAATAAATGAAATAATATTAGGGTTATAACAGTAACTATTAAATTAAATATTAATAGTTACCCTATGTATGTAACTAATATTGAAGCATTATCTAAGATATTCTAATATATTAAAAAATTAATGTTTCTAATTAATCTTATATTTAACTAATAATATTAGCTTATGTTAAACAAAATGATAATAATTACCCTATATAATTAATATTATGATTAACTAATACTATTAATAATAATAATAGTTAACATATATTAACTATTGAGTCTTTTCCACATTCACTTTGCTCTATTAGTTATGTATTTTCTTCTATAATATAAATTCATTATTACATAAAGAGTAGATGAAAGTGTATATGATTTAATTTACTAATCATTAACTATCATTAGTAGAATTTATTATAAATAATGTTTTATATATGTAAATATTTAGGTTAATTGTATTTAGTTAGTGACTCTTTAGATTGCATCTTAATATGTGTTACTTATAACTTATAATATGTCTTTATTACATACTAGCGTAACACCCGTGTATTAAACACACGATCAATTTTTTTTTGATAAATAGTAGAAATTAAATTAAAAAAGTTACTATAACTATAAAGGTTAATTTAGGAAAAAAATTAATATAAAAAGTAAACAACAAAAATATATGCTAGCATTAGTAATAAAAATTACAAACTTTAAAAACAAAAAATCTTGTACACAACATTTGTGGTGTCATCCACGGTCTTTTCCTTTCGTCACATATTAAAATCTTCAACCCAACATGATTATTTATCTTACACAAAATAACATACAATTGACCATTACTAAAAACAGATTATTTAAAAAACAGACCAACATGAGTGAGTAAACAAATAAAATCGACGAACAACATGTTTATTTGCCTATGAAAATGGAAAATTTATAGGTTTTTTGTATTTATAGGCATTTTTAATTGTAAAATAGCATGTTTATTTGCCCGTGTCTCAAAATCGTTGTCTCAATGTCATAGTGGGCTCTTTCAAAAAAGTAAAATCAGGGCGAGAGTGAATTTTTAAAATATGTTTCTGTAAAAACCGTAAATAGTGAAGACCAAATCATTGGCTATTGACCACTATTTAAATGCAAAAATACTGGGTTTGAAAAAAAAATCTCTTCCCTTCCCAATTTTTTTTTTATATTTATTTTAAAACAAAAGGAGTATGAGATTGTAGTAAAATGTCTTCAACTTTTTGTAATATTATATTTACTCCATTCCAAAAAAATATACTCACTTTATTTTTAATGTTAACTTAATTGAACATTGATCTAGAAAATAATGAAACTAAATAACTCAAATGAACTTTTAAAAATGCTATTGATATTAATGTTGTGTTAATATCAAATTTTTGGTCAAAAATAAATCAAACTTACTATCAAAATTAAATTAGAACTATCCTATCTTTTTGAGACAGAGATTTTTTTAAAAAAAAAAAAAATAGTTCTAAGTATTTTACTACAATGAGTTCACAATTTTCTTTTCCACTTTTACAATTATTATAAAAGGATAGTGTAAATAGGAATTTCCTATTAAAAATATTATAAATTTTGTTGTTTTTATCTTCAACCCAACATGATTATTTATCTTAGTTAGTGACTCTTTAGATTGCATCTTAATATGTGTTACTTATAACTTATAATATGTCTTTATTACATATTATCTCTTTGCATAGCTATAAGTTATTAACTAAAGTTATTAGTTAATTGCAATAATTAGGCCTGACAATTTTACCCAACAACTCATCAATCCGCTCAACTAAACTCATTAATAACCCAACCCAACTCAACCAAATTAATTTATCAGGTTGTAACAAGTTATCCAAATAATCCGTCAAATTTTCGCGAGTTAAGCCGGGTTGAACTCGCGAAGCCATTCTAACCCGTCAAAACAAAATTATTTATATTAAAATTAGATTTTACAATTCTCCCTCCTCCTCACCACCCCCACCCCACCCTACCCTACTCACCACCACCACCCCCAACCCACTCAAGACCACCACACCCTGGCCCCCCACCCACCCCTACCCCTACCCCACCCCACCCCACCCCTACCCCCGGGTCAAAAAAAAATTTAATCATTTTAAATTATTTTTAACACCCCCCGCCCCACTCCCTACCCCGCCCCCCACCTACCCCCCAACCCACCCACCCCACCCCCTCCCCGTCGGGTCAAAAAAAATTAAACATTTTAAATTTATTTTTAACCACCCCACCCATCCTACCCCCACCCCCGCCCCACACCCCCCCACACCCTCCGTCGGATAAAAAAAAATTAAACATTTTAAATTTATTTTTAACCACCCCCACCCCTTCGGGTCAAAAAAAAAAAAAAATTAAACATTTTAAATTTATTTTTAACCACCCCCACCCATCCCGCCCACCTATTCCCCCTCTCCCCCTCCCCCGTCGGGTAAAAAAAATTAAACATTTTAAATTTATTTTTAACCACCCCCACCCACCCACCACACACCCCTCCCGTTGGGTCAAAAAAAAAAATTTAATCATTTTAAATTTAATTTTAACAATCCCCTACCCCCACCCCTACTCCCCCTCGCCCGCCCAAACCCATCCCTACCCCACTCACTACTACCACCCCATGTCGCCACCACAACCCCCCAACCGTCGGGTCAAAAAATTTAATTTATTTTTGAAAATTATTTTTTCTAGTCGAATAATTCAAAAGAAAAAAAAGAGTTGAGCTTATCGGGTTATCTGAGTCGACCCGTCTCATTTGACACGTATGTTAAATGGGTTGTAACAGGTATTATTTATCTCAACCCGTTACCCGCTTTAACCCGGCTCAACTCAACCCAACCCAATTGCCAGGTCTAGCGATAATGTAAATAGTTGCATATGAATGAAAAGACATATGACATGGAAGCTTGAGAAATTAGATAAAGCCATTCGGGTCTTATGTGTCATCACCTCCAGATTTAGTCTACTTTAAAATAATATAGTATAGATTTAGTTTCCATCAATAATTACTTGGTAACTTTTTATATTCCTCATCAATCATCTTTTTTTAATTTTTTTAACTCTTTTTACTAATACCTTTGATTATCTCCATTTATCACCAAATTTGTATTTAGTTTTCATTAATTATTATTTGATAAAATTATTTGACATATTCGTTAAGTTCACCATGATAGTTATAGTAATTGTTATATTTAACTAATAATATTAGCTTATATTAAACTAAATGATAATAGTTACCTTATATAATTACTATTATGATTAACTAATACTATTAATAATAATAGTTAACATATATATTCACTATTATAATTAGCTAATAATAGTAATAGTAATAGTTAATCTATATAGTAACTATTATAATTAACTAATAATAGTAATAGTGATAATGATAATTAACCTATATAGTAATTATTATGATTAAATAATATTATTAATAGTAATCTTAACTTATATAGTAACTATTATGATTAACTAATACTATTAATATTAATGTTAACCTATATAGTAACTATTATAATTAACTAATACTATTAATAGTAATTGTTAACATATATTAACTATTATGATTAACTAATACTATTAATAGTAATATTTAACATATATATTAACTATTATAGTTAACTAATACAATTAATAGTATTAGCTAGCTTATATTGTAACTATTATAGTTAATTAATACTATTAATAGTAATAGTTAACATATATAGTAACTATTATAGTTAATTAATATAATTAATAGTAATAGTTAACTTATATAGTAACTATTATAATTAACTAATACTATTAATAGTAATAGTTAACATATATAGTAACTATTATAGTTAACTAATACAATTAATAGTAATAGTTAACTTATATAGTAACCATTATAGTTAACTTAATAGTAATAGTTAACATATATAATAACTATTATTATTAACTATTAGTATTGGCTAATAAGGAGAATATCAAGAGTCTTTAGATTTTGAAATGATGATGATGTGGCTTCTTCAAAAGCAAGAGTTTGCCTAAACATGTCTACGTGACGAATCCTTAAGCTTCCTCACCAACTTTAATATATATATATATATATTTATATATATATATATATATATATATATATACACTCCCTCCGTCCATTTACATGGTTCACACTTTCTATTTTGGGCGTTCATTTACATGGTTCATACTTTGTTTCTTTCCTAAAATGGAAACTTTATATTATTAAAATATTAACCCTACCCCACTATAATTTACTATTCTCTCCACTCATTCTCTCTCCTACATTATTTTAATACTCACAACACCATTATAATTTACTATTCACTCCACTCATTCTCTCTCCTATTTTATTTTCACACACACAACACTTTCAATATAATACTCCCTCCTTAATAAACGTGTAAACAGTAACCGTGAACCTACTAAATGGACGGAGGGAGTATATATATATATATATACTCCCTCCGTCCCACGATTATATAGAATTTTTGACTCAGCACGGAGATTAAGGTAAAAAGTGATAAATGTAATGTGTTGTGAGTGTAAAAGTAAAATAGGAGAGAGAATGAGTGAAAAGAATAGTAAATTTAAAAAGTGTTGTGAGTAGAGAGAAGTGGGTCCCATTTCCATTTTGAGAAATTATTGATTATTGTGGGATGCCCAAAAGGGAAATTTTTTGGTATATTTGTGGGACGGAGGGAGTATATATATTGAGTTGTTTCTCTCAATTTGATGTAATTAAGCTTCGATTTGACTCAATTGCATTCTGTCCTGTATTGATATGGCTACTGAATCGATATCAACGAGCTTGAATTCGTCAAGCTCCACTTTGAATGTTGAAATTTCTCTTGAATCTAATATGCATTCACTGTTTTTCCATAACAATGATCATCCTTCATTGTGTCTGGTATCGAGAAAGCTAATTGGATCGGACAATTACAGCACATGGCGCAGATCGATGGAGATAGCACTATCGGCCAAGAACAAGCTAGTGTTGGTGGATGGATCATACATTGAGCCCATTGTTAACATTCAATTGCACATGCTTTGGAAGAGAGCCAACGATATGCTGATTTCATGGATACTGAACTCTGTAAGTGATGAAATAGGCAATAGTTTGAGCTATGTTACTTCTGCGAATGATATATGGATTCAATTGCATCATAGATGTCTCATATTGATGGTCATAGAATTTTTCAACTCGAAAAGATCTACATAGGCTTGAACAGGGAAATAGTTCAATTGAAATATATTACCATAAAATCAAATGTTTATGGGATGAAAATGTTGCATTAGATGTTGTTAGTGTGTGTAGATGTCCTTATTCATGTGCAGAAGGCAAAGCAAATGCACAAAGGGGTGAAAGAAAGAAATTAATGCAGTTTCTAATGGGACTAAATGATGGTTTTACACATATTAGAGGGAAGATTTTGAGGACTGTTCCATTGCCAAACTTGGATCAAGAATTCAGTATGGTTAAGCTGGAAGAAACTATGAGTCACAAATATGCGTCAAATCCAGCTGACTCTCTAGTTATGAGCACTAATAGAGTCCCAATACCAACACAACAAGAAAATTCTTCCTTTCCTCAATACCATGGAAGAAAATTCTTCCTTTCCTCAATACCATGGATCAGGTTCATCTTTCTCTCAGTTTATTGGATCTTCTTACTCGGGAAAGAGTTCATACACCAAGACACATTTTAAGAAAGGGATCAGTTGCAACTATTGTCATAGAGAAGGGCATACTAAGGATGCTTGTTTCAAGTTGCATGGATTTCCAGCAGGTCATCCAATTCATAGCAGAAATCTCCAAGTTTCACCTAAGATGGCTGGTAATAATAATAATTTTGGGAAATGGCAAAACACACACAGGGCAATGCAAGTTATGGAAATAAGTACAGAGGATGGTGGATCTCGATTGCCTATCTCTACTCCTAATAATTCTCTTAGTTTGGAGCACTTGCAGAGTCAGATAACTCAAATGATGAGTCTACTTCAAGGAGACAAGAACTTTCCAGAAGATCATGTATGAAATCAGACTTCAAGCAATGCTCAGCATAACCTTGCAGGTATGATTTACTCTAAACATGCTTATATGTCCTTTTCTCTTCAAAAACATACAAACTGGGTATTGGATTCAGGAGCCACTGATCATATATGCATATTCATTGACATGATGCATGATATTGGATTTCTTGATGCTCCTATTATGCTTTCACATCCTACTGGGCTAAATGTTAAAGTTCTTCGTACGGTTCTGTTGTGCTTAATTCTGAATCACTTCACAATGTACTGTATGTTCCTAGTTTCAATTTTAACCTCTTATATATTTCAAAATTAGTCCAGCAAACTTCATACAACATTTCCTTTGACAAAGATCTTTGTACCTTCCAGGAACCATTTTTGATGAGAATTGTGGCAACTGGAAAGCTTCATGATGGACTGTATATTCTTTCTTCTAGTCCTCCAGATAAAATTGTACATAGTGTATCAACTTCCTATATTTATGTTGTTTGTACTGATGTAAATCTTTGGCATTCTAGATTGGGGAATGTACCTTTACATGTTATCAAAAGAATTGGACCCTTGTCTCATTTACATCTACACAATAGCAATACTTGTGATTCATTTTGTGAAATGTGCCCTCTAGCCAAGCAACACATGCTGAGTTTTCCTCATAGTAATACATTTCTACTTCTCCTTTTCAGTTGATTCATTATGACCTATAGGGAGAATAGAGACATAACACTGTTAATGGTTGCAAGTATTTCATTACCATTGTTCATGATAATTCTCGATATACCTGGACCTTTCTTCTATCTTCCAAACTACAGGTGTTTCCTACTCTCAAGAATTTCCAGCTTTATATACAAAATCAATTCAATACTTCCATTAAAACATTCAGATCAGATAATGGCACACAGTTCTTTAATAAGGATGTCACACCATTTATTATTTCTTTGGGCATTGCTCATCAAAGTTCTTGTATTAAGACTCCTCAACAAAACGGTGAGGTAGAGAGAAAATTGTTGGTGTTATGCCCTAGGCGTATAGTTATTTTGACTCATAACTAATACCGTTATGTAAACGTCTTTACTATTTATAATAGAGAATGTTTATCTTGAGTATTATACGTTTTACATGTTTTGTTATAATATTCTGTGTCCCTAGTTATTGTGAATAACTAGTATAAGTTGATAATGGACAATCATGGAGATGATTATATGTATGGGGATGCACATTACACTTATGGGTACTTGTTGGAGAACAAGGTACTGGACTGACCCATCTATGAGATTTATGACATGGTCTATCGTCATATATGTCATGATTAAATCTCATGATAGTCGTGTCATTGGAATCCTTAATAATTGAGATTATCATCGTTTTCCACGTGATAAACATTGTGTTTGATGTAGTCTAACACTATCTTTAATAAGATAGCAATAAGGGCTATGTTGGCATGATTGGATTCTTGTAGGGAAGAATCAAAAGTCAAGATGGAATTTGTCCCTCGTTATGAGAGATGTCTGCTTGGGCCCCTCGATGAATAAGTGTTGATGAAATGTGTGGCCACACTCAAGAGATTTGATAGAGATCAAATGCACTTGGATTATCAACATATTCGGAATCGAGAAAGCATTGAACAATATAAGTTGACGTGGACCATGACTTATGTTCAATATGACATCGTGTGACAAAGGGATTGTGACAATGATCTATCAAGGAATCAAGCGTTGATGTTATATTTAATTGGGTGGACATAATGGCTTGCTAGAGACCACTTATATCTTGTGAGGTTGATGTTTCAACTCACTACCAACATAAAATATAATTTCTAAAGGGTCACACACTTCGAACGAATCGTAAAATGGCCGAAAAATGGAATTTTGGGTGAGACGGGCAACTCGCGGAAGGCGAGGCGGGCGCCTCGAAGGCACAAAATTTAGGATGCTGGAAACAGAGTTGTATCGTGCGAGACACGCCATGTCCTGCGCGAGACAAAGCTTCTGAATAGATTCTGTTTTGGCTAGGAAAAGGACTCTTATCCCTAAGAGTTAGGGATATTTATAAAGTATAAATAGAATCCTTTTGCCTCAGCCACAACAGACAAAAGTTAGGGTTTTGGAAACACTAAATCATTGATCTTGATTACGAATCATAGATCAATACACCCCAAATCAATTCCATAGACAGCCATTGATTGTTGAATATCGATTCAACAATCGGGATCATCTAGCAATCCTACAAGATACATGATCTTGGTTAGTTCGCGTGTGGATTACCGATAGAGGGTGATTCCGTTATCACCTAAAGCTTGAAGATCAATTCATCGCAAGGAAAAACACGGAGAAGATCAAAGGTTCGTCAACGATTCAAAGTTTGAATCTCAGATTCATTTTCGAATAACAAAATCGCTAGTAAGGTATGTAAATCTATTTCATAGTTTTAATCTTTTCATGTTAGACGGATTCATGGCTAGGGTTTTGTGAATTATATAAATCTTCCGCTGCGTATGTAACCCCAAAACCCAACAGTGGTATCAGAGCCACGTTTAATCATGATTAGGTTAAATTGACATGCTAGATATAATTTGATTATATGCTTCAACATGTTATTTGATATAGATTGGTGATTTTATGTGTATTATTTTGTGAAAACAATTATATGAGATATAACATGATTATGATTAATAGTTGATTGATGTAATTGATCTTCTACATGGGTTATTAGTCTCTTTAATTTGATTAATTGGATTAGTAGATTATCAAATTGAAACAAATTGTTTGTTTAGGATTTGATGTTCATCTTTAATTTGATTAACATGATTATTTGAATCCTTAAATTTTGAGAATTGAATAATTATGTAATTTATAATTGTTATTTGTTACATGATTATTTGTAGAGCTATCAATACGGGCTATCAGGGCGGGGCTGGCCCAACCCGCCAAAACCCGCCACTAAACGAGGTGGGGCGGGCCAAATTCTTGGCGGGCTGGAAATATGTCAACCCAACCAAACCCAATCCACCTTGTGTTGGTGGGCCAGGCGGGCCAATGCGGGCCAGCTTAAAAAACACTTTGCTGCTATATTCGCATGACGATGAATGAATTGTTGTGGTGTGTGCAAGTAACAAATGATATATTTCTCCACAAAAGGAATTCCAACAATCAACAAGGGGTGAGGACTGTAGAAAGGAAATAAGATTTCATAGATAGTAAGAGCAAAAAGAGATGGAAAAATAATAAAGTTAACCTCAGGTTGGGGCTCAGAAAGTAGAATAACATATATAGCTGGAGCATCTGCCTGCAAGCCAATTAGTTGTGCCTCTGTGAAATCTTCCCACAATTTTCCAAGACAAAGACAAAGCCACTGTAAAAATAGGGGCTCAGTTTGTGCATCATTTGGGCTTGAACCCTGAAGGTGCTTTAAGCAGACATGAACAAGGCCAGCCTCAACACATGTTTCTTTCCCCCGTCTGTGTCCATCTACAATGACAGCCAAAATAAATGTAGCCATTGCACGCTGTGAACATACAGAACTAGTGAAGGGTTTGTCAATATGGGCTGGCGGGGTGGGGCGGGCCCAACCCTCCAAAACCTGCCACTAAATGGGGCGGGGCGGGCCAAATTCCTGGCAGGCTGGACATATGTCAACCCAATCCACCCATATTGCATGGCGGGATGGGCTGGCTTGACGGGCTCAACCCAAATTGACGGCTCTAACTATTTGTATGATCCTAAAGTAGGATGTTATGTGAAATCCCATGTTCATGGTTATGTACACATAAGTTTCATATACAACCATGCGATGTTTGTTGCTATATGGAAAAACCTTCTTAAAATGTTTAAGTTTTATGCCACCCCTTGATTAGAACACATGTGAAATATTCAGATATTTTGATATAGTTTCGACTCAGTTTGGTGCATAATTATATCGTAGTATGGATCAAGATGAGATAACGGTTGATGTAGTTTCGACTCAGTTGGGTACATCGTTCTATGTGTGTCATAAGTTTGAAAAAGGTTGGATTTAATTGGTGCTTTCAAAAGAGTTTTGACCCAAGGCATAGATGAAATTAAAACATGTGTTGACATAAGATGTCTAGAATCTAATAAAAGTTCTAAGAGTCATAAATGATATGATTGATAAGTGTTATCTACCTAAATAGCTTGATTTCGGGCATTGACTCAGTTAAACCAAAATCAAGTGAAATATGGATCTTAGCCCATTATAATTATATGATATATGCTTGTATTTGAAGGTGTATAATTTAGTGAAAGTATTTATGAAATACATTATTTGTCTCTTATATGGTAAATGCGTTGATACTTATATGTGCTCATATTATTTGCATGTTTTATTGTAGAATGGCATCTCACAATAATCAACCCTTGTCACTGCGATCAATCCTTGAGAAGGACAAGCTTGAAGATAACGGTACAAACTATTTTGATTGGATCAGAAGCCTAAGAATTGTTCTAAGGCAAGAGAAGAAACTGTACGTTCTTGACGAACCCATTCCTGCTGAACCCGCTACCAATGATGTAAGGGTAGATAGGAAGCGACATAAGAAACATGTTGAAAATTCTAATGATATTGCTTGCCTTATGCTTTCCACCATGTGTAAGGCTCTTCAGAAGGATCTTGAACACTTGGAAACAGCTTTTGACCTAGCACAGCGTTAAAGGAAATGTTCCAAGTGCAAGCTAGGCAAGAGAGGTATGATGTGGTGAAGGCTCTTAATGCATGTAAGATGCAAGAGGGTCAAGAGGTAGGTACTCATGTTCTTAAGATGAAAGTACATATTGAGCACCTTGAAAGGCTTGGGTATCCTATGAGTTTAGAACTCGCAATGGATACGATATTGAATTCATTGCCTGAAAGTTATGGTCATTTCATTATGAACTATAACATGAGTGACATGGATAAGAATCTAACAGAATTGCATGTGATGCTTAAGAATGCAGAGAAAAATATCAATAAGCCTAGTACCGCAAACGTGTTAATGGTTAACAAAGGAAAGGGGTTCAAAAAGGTAGGTAAAGAAGGTAAAGCAAATGTTGCTAAACCTAAGGCAAAAATTGCCAATGTCGGAGAGGCAACACCCAAAGTGTCTCAAAAGGATTCGATTTGCTTTCATTGCCAAGAGGTTGGTCATTGGAAGCGAAACTGCAAGGCTTATAAGGAAGGCCTAAAAGCGGAGAAGGGCAATACAATTACTTCTAATTCAGGTATCCATGTGATAGATAGTTTCCTTTCTATTTCTAGTTCATGGGTATTGAATACCGGATGTGGATCTCACATTTGTTTAAATGTGCAGGGACTAAAGAATAGAAAGCTACTCAAAGAAGGTGAAGTGGACTTATGTGTGGGAATAGAGCAAGAGTTGCTGCATTAGCCATAGGAACATATGATGTTACTTTACCTAGTGGACTAGTACTTATTTTGAACAATTGTTATTATGTTTCAGATTTGAGTAGGAATATTATTTCTGTTTCTTGTTTGGATAATGAAGGATATAGGTTTATTATTGAGAATAAGAAGTTTTCTATTTATTTAAATGATATGCTTTATTGTATTGCAAATTCATTTAATGGCCTTTATATCCTTGATATTGAGAAATTAAATGATATTGAAATTATTTATCATGTGAATAAGAAATCTAAACCAAATGATGTGAACAACACGTTCATGTGGCATTGCCGGCTTGGTCATATAAATGAGAAACGTATTTCTAAACTCCATAAGGATGGACTTTTAGACTCACATGATTATGAATCATATGAGGTATGCGAATCTTGTTTATTGGAAAAAATGACCAAACCACCCTACACTAAGAGTAGTGTAAGGGCTAGTGGCTTATTGGCCCTAGTACACAGGGGCAGATTTAATGTATTAAAATGGAGTGCACGTGCACCCGGTCAAGTTTTATTTCTAGTTTTAAAAAATTATAAAAAATGTACACTACTTATTAAGTGCATCCGCATATAAGATTAGTTAATTTTCTCATTTGTTATTGACAGGTCTTATGATTAGTTCAGTTGGTAAGGTGTTATAGTTTATCACTAATGATTAGGTTTCGAATCCTACTAGCTACAAAAAATTTCACTATATTTTTAGCCTTTAATATGAGAAATGAACACTTTTTCAAAATCTTACTTATATTCTTTTCTCATCATAACTAGTTTTTATTTATTATTCTAGTTAAACTTTTACCCCTATTATGACAAATGTTTTTTTCTTTTAAATATTTTTATTTTGGATTTTTTTGCTCATAATTTTAACTAATATAAATGAATTTTATTTATTATCTATTAATTTTTTGTCATTTATTGTTCGTAAAAATAAGTAAGTTCAAAACATATAAGAAAAAAATTACAATATTAACTTCAAGAAATGTTTCCAAAAATGATGTCATCATTAAAACAACAATAATGTAAATATCTTTGTTTTTTTACTTCTTCATGACATAAACCTACTATTTCCAAGTAAACAATAAGAAGAAAACGGTGGGTTAAAAATAATATATGTTAATAATTAATTAATATTTCAAGTTATGTATTATAATTTACTCGCGTTTGAAAAAAAAAATAGTTTGTACTTTTATAGTATAAATTGTGCACTCGCTGTCAAAACATCCTAGATCCGCCACTGCTAGTACATACAGATGTATGTGGACCATTAAGTAGCATTACTAGGGGAGGATTTCGGTATTTCATTACATTCACCGATGACTTATCTAGATATGGCTATGTCTATCTGATATAGTCCAAAAGTGAATCATTTGAAATGTTTAGAACATTTCAAAATGAAGTACAAAATCAACTTGGCAAAACTATTAAAGTACTTCGATCCGATCGAGGTGGTGAATATTTAAGCCAAGAATTTGACAATCATCTCAAAAATTGTGGAATTGTTTCAGAGTTGACTCCACCCGGAACACCACAATGGAATGGTGTGTCTGAGAGGAGGAATAGAACCTTGTTGGACATAGTTCTTCGATGATGAGTCAAGTTGACCTTTCTATTTCCTTTTGGGGACATGCATGAGATGTGGCATGGAAGAAAACCAAGTTTGTCTTTCATGAAGACTTGTGGTTGCGAAGCTTATGTGAAGAGACTTGTCTCCGATAAGTTATCACCAAAATTTAACAAAGTTGTTTTCGTTGGTTGTCCTAAGGAAAAGAAAGGATATTACTTTTATAACCGCAATGAGAACAAAGTGTTTGTTGCTCAATATGGTACTTTTCTTGAGAAACAGTTTCTCAATAAAGGATCTAGTGGGAGTAAAATTAATCTTGAAGAAGTTCAAGAGCCCGAAGATAACATGGAACCGAGAGTAGAGACGGAACCAAATTCACAAGAAGTTGTGGAACCGGTTCAAGATGCACAAGTCCATCGTAGATCGGATAAGTTACGATCCAAACCTGAGAGATATGGATTTCTCATTTCGGAAAGTAATGAAGTGGAAGTCCTTGAGAATGATGAACCTACTTCCTATCAAGAGGCGATGTCCACTCCTGATTCGGATAAATGGCTAGGAGCCATGGAATTCGAATTACAATCCATGCACGATAATCAAGTTTGAAATTTGATTGATCCACCTGAAGGTGTAAAAATCATCATAGGGTGCAAGTGGGTCTTCAAGAAGAAGACCGACATGGATGGAAAGGTGCATACTTACAAGGCTAGGCTTGTAGCAAAGGGATATAGGCAAATTCATGATATTAACTATGATGAAACCTTTTCGCCAGTTGTTAAGTCTGTTAGAATTTTAATTGCCATAGCCGCATATTACGACTATGAGATATGGCAAATGGATGTCAAAATAGCATTCCTTAACGGGAAGCTACTTGAGGATGTGTATATGACACAACCTGAAGGGTTTGTCGATCCGAAAAATTTTAATAAAGTATGCAAGTTGCAAAGATCCATATATGGGTTGAAGCAAGCTTCTAGGAGTTGGAATCTCCATTTTGATGAATCGATCAAAGAGTTTGGCTTCATCAAAAACGAAGATGAACCTTGTGTATACATGAAATTCAGTGGGAGCATAATACTATTTCTAATATTGTATGTCGATGATATCTTACTCATTGGAAGCGACATTCCTGCACTTCAGAGTGTCAAGTCTTGGTTAGGGATGTGTTTTTCAATGAAAGATATGGGTGAAGCCGCTTACATCCTTGGCATCAAGATCTATAGAGATAGATCTAAAAGGATAATTGGTTTGAGTCAAAGTACTTACATTGATAAAGTTCTTAGAAGATTTAAGATGGAAAATTCTAAGAGAGGAAACTTCCCAATGGGTAATGGTATTACTCTTAGCAAGACTCAGTGTCCTAAGACAACTTCTGAGCGAAAGAAAATGAATGAGATTCCATACGCTTTGACAATTGGATCCATCATGTATGCCATGATTTGTACTAGACCTGATGTATTGTATGCTCTAAGCATGACTAGTTGATACCAGTCTGATCCTGGTGAAAATCATTGGATGGCAGTTAAGACGATCCTTTAGTACTTAAGAAGGACTAAGGATGCGTTCTTGGTTTTTGGAGGGATGAAAGATGATCTTGTTGTAAGAGGTTACACAGATGCAAGCTTCCAAACTGACAAAGATGATTTTAGATTGCAATTGGGGTTTGTGTTTATGCTTAACGGAGGTGAAATTTGTTGGAAGAGTTCCAAGCAGAGTACCATATCCGATTCTACAACTGAGGCCGAATATATAGCGGCATCCGATGCAGCTAAGAAGGCAGTTTGGATCAAGAAGTTCATTAGTGACTTGAAAGTCGTTCCAAGTATCACTAATTCCGTGGAACTTTATTGTGACAATAATGGTGCCATTGCTCAAGTAAAGAAACCAAGGTCACATCAACGATCCAAACACATACTTAGACGTTTTCACCTCATTCGAGAATTCATAGAAAAATGAGACGTTAAGATATGCAAAGTATCAACCGATGATAACATAGGGGATTCGCTTACAAAGCTCCTCGCACAAGCGAAGCATGATGGCCATGTTAGGTCCATGGGTATACGATACATATGAGATTGGGCCTAGTGCAAGTGTGAGATTGCTGGTGTTATGCCCTAGGCGTATAGTTATTTTGACTCATAACTAATACTGTTATGTAATCGTCTTTACCATTTATAATAGAGAATGTTTATCTTGAGTATTATATGTTTTACATGTTTTGTTATAATATTATGTGTCCCTAGTTATTGTGAATAACTAGTATAAGTTGGTAATGGATAATCATGAAGATGATTATATGCATGGGGATGCACATTACACTTATGGGTACTTGTTGGAGAACAAGGTACTGGACTGACCCATCTATGAGATTTATGACATGGTCTATGGTCATATATGTCATGATTAAATCTCATGATAGTCGTGTCATTGAAATCCTTAATACCTGAGATTATCATCGTCTTCCATATGATGAACATTGTGTTTGATGTAGTCTAACACTATCTTTAATAGGATAGCAATAAGGGTTATGTTGGCACGAATGGATTCTTGTAGGGAAGAATGATAAGTCAAGATGGGATTTGTTCCTTGTTATGAGAGATGTCTGCTTGGGCCCCTCGATGAGATATCAAATGCACTTGAATTATCAACATATTCGAAATCGAGAAAGCATTGTACAATATAAGTTGACGTGGACCATGACTTATGTTCAATATGACATCGTGTGACAAAGGGATTGTGACAATGATCTATCAAGGAATCAAGCTTTGATGTTATATTTAATTGGGTGGACATAATGGCTTGCTAGAGACCACTTATGTCTTGTGAGGTTGATGTTTTAACTCACTACCAACATAAAATATAATTCCTAAAGGGTCACACACTTATATCGAATTGTAAAATGGTCGAAAAATGGAATTTTGGGTGAGACAGGCGCCTCGCGGAAGGCGAGGCGGGTGCCTCGAAGGCAGAAACTTCAGGATGCTGGAAACATGGTTGTATCGCGCGAGACACGCCATGTCCCTCGCGAGACAAAGCTTCTGGATAGATTCTGTTTTGGCTAGGAAAAGGACTCTTATCCCTAAGGGTTAGGGATATTTATAAAGTATAAATAGAATCCTTTTGCCTCAGCCACAACAGATGAAATTTAGAGTTTTGGAAACACTAAATAATTGATCTTGATTACGAATCATAGATCAATACACCCCAAATCAATTCCACAAACAGCCATTGATTGTTGAATATCGATTCAACAATCAGGATCATCTAGCAATCCTACAAGATACAAGATCTTGGTTCGTTCGCGTGTGGATTATCGGTAGAGGGTGATTCCGTTATCACCTAAAGCTTGAAGATCAATTCTTCGCAAAGAAAAACACGGAGAAGATCAAAGGATCGTCAATGATTCAAAGTTTGAATCTCAGATTCGTTTTCGAATATCAAAATCGCTGCTAAGGTATGTAAATCTATTTCATAGTTTTAATCTATTCATATTAGACGGATTCATATGAGGCTAGGGTTTTGTGAATTATATAAATCTTCCGCAGCGTATGTAACCCCAAAACCCAACAAAAACATCAACAACTTTTAAATATATCCAGAGACCTGAGATTTCAAGCTGGATTTCCAATTTCCTTTTTGGGGTCATTGCCTTCTAGCTGCCACTCATCTTGTTAATATTCTTCCTACTACTGCTATTCAAAACAAGATTCCTTTCCAAGTTCTTTATAACAGAGTGCCATCCTATGATCATCTCAAAAATTTTGGTTGTTTATGTTTTGCTTCTGTGCATAGTTCTGATAAGTTTGCTCCTAGAGCTATTAGATCAGTTTTTCTGGGCTATCCTATGCAACAAAAGGGCTACAAATTATACAATTTAGACACAAAAGAAGTTTTTGTAAGCAGGCATGTTATCTTTCATGAATCCTTTTATCCTTTCAAACAACACATTTCTGTTCCTATTTCTTCCATTATTTGGCCAGAAACTGAATCTCAAACATTCATTCCATTATTACAGATTCTTCTCCTTCCATAACCAGTACCATAGTTGCTCCTCTTTCTCCTATACACAATACTACTACATCATCTCCTATTTCTCCTCCTCAACAGCCTAGTAGAATGTCCACTAGAGCCAAAATTCCTCCTGCAAAATTTAAAGATTTCATTGTTTCACCTCCAAAATCTTCTGTTAACTCAATTGTTTCTGTTAAATATCCTTTGTCTGATTATATTTCTTATCATTCATGTTCTTCTTCTCATTCTGCCTTTGTGAATTCTATTGCAAATATTAGTGAACCTACTTCCTGTACTTGAGCTTGTAAGTATGAGAATTGGAAAGAGGCTATGTCAAAAGAGTTAATTGCATTAGAATCTAATCACACTTGGGATCTGGTTCCCTTGCCACCTGGCATGCATGCTTTTAGTTATAGGTGGATCTACAAAGTGAAGCATTTTGCTGATGAAAGCATTGAGAAGTTCAAGGATAGATTGGTAGCCAAGGGATATACTCAATCAGAAGGAATAGATTACCATGAAACATTTTCCCCTGTGGCTAAAATGGCTTCTATTAGATGTGTCTTAGCCATTGCTGCTTCAAAGAATTGGTTTATGAAACAATTGAATGTAAATAATGCATTTCTTCATGGTGATCTCACTGAAGAGGTTTATATGCAACTTCCACCAGGTTATGCAGTTTCAGGTTCCAAGGATTTAGTTTGCAAATTGAAAAAGTCCCTTTAGGGTTTAAAGCAGACTTCTAGGCAGCGGTTTGCCAAATTAACAACTGCTTTGCTTACTCTTGGTTACAATCAATTTTTGCAGGCTATTCCTTGTTCACTCTTCAGACTGCCTCAAGTTTTACTGTGGTATTGGTGTATGTGGATGACATTGTAGTTGCAGGCTCTTGCTTGGTGCAGATTAATGCTCTTAAGAAGTTTTTGGATGATTCTTTTAGCATTAAGGATTTAGGGGATATTAAATATTATCTTGGCATATAGGTTTTGAGAAGTTCTTCTAGTTTTCATGTTAGCCAAAGGATAGTGTGCCATTGATCTTCTTACTTCAGCTGGTTTGTCAGATGCAAAGCCACTTACCATTCCACTTGATCCCAATGTCAATCTTAGAGCTTCAGATGGTCCTCTCCTCTCTGATCCTTCTCATTATAGGCAATTGGTTGGAAAACTTTTGTATTTGACTATCACAAGACCAGATTTGGCTTATGCCGTTCAGACTCTTAGCCAATTTATGCAATCTCCAAGAGTGCCTCATTTGAAAGCAGTTCATAGGGTTTTGAGATACATCAAGGCATGTCCTGGACAAGGGTTGCATTTTCTATACCAAAATTCCCTTCTCCTCAGAGGGTTTTGTGATAGTGATTGGGCTAGTAATCCAGATGATAGAAAGTCTATATCTGGTTACTGTTTGTTCTTGGACCCTGCTTTAGTTTCTTGGCATTTCAAGAAGCGGAGTGTGATTTTCAGATCCTCTGCAGAATCTGAATATAGGGCTCTTGCCACTACTTCTTATGAGATTCTTTGGCTGACAAGTTTGCTTAAAGAACTTCATGTCTCAGTTCCATTACCAGTCAATGTTATCTGTGATAGCTCTGCTGCCATTGTTATCGATACAAATCTTGTTTATCATGGTAGGACAAAGCACATTGAATTGGATTGTCATTTTGTAAGAGATCATGTCCAAAAGGGTTTTGGTTCCCATGCATGTTCCCTCTAGAGATCAATTGGCTGATATGTTTACAAAATTCTTGGAAAAATCTTTACATTGGATGTTTCTTCACAAGTTAAGGGTTCTTTCTCCTTTCAACCCTTCAACTTGTTGGGGGTTATTAAAGATAGTGGTACAAGCTCTTTAGCACATAAGACCAACTGCTATTACAAGTCTGGTGGTAAAGAATTGAACCATGAGGTATAACAATATCGTAACAACATTCAGTTAGAGACAGTGGATGTTTGGAGATAGTATAAGGGGTATTTGTGTAAATAGCTAAGTTTGTTAGAACATTTGTTACACGTGTATAGTTCTTATTAGTGTAGTTAATTAGAAGGCAGTTAGCTAATCATATTTAATGTAATAGATACATGTTGTAATGCAGTTATCTGAATATAGGGCTCTTGCCACTACTTCTTATGAGATTCTTTGGCTGACAAGTTTGCTTAAAGAACTTCATGTCTCAGTTCCATTACCGGTCAATGTTATCTGTGATAGCTCTGCTGCCATTGTTAGAAACAGTGGATGTATGGAGATAGTATAAGGGGTATTTGTGTAAATAGCTAAGTTTGTTAGAACATTTGTTACACGTGTATAGTTCTTATTAGTGTAGTTAATTAGAAGGCAGTTAGCTAATCATATTTAATGTAATAGATACATGTTGTAATGCAGTTAAGTGAAATGCACATAAATTTTCCCCTCTTTTATCTCTAAACATGATTGATTCCTTCTTTCTCAACAGAAAATAATAATATTCTATGCATTTAAGAGTTTGTTTTTTAAGAAAAGGGGGGATAAATATTCCATCCAATGCAATTAAGAGTTGGTTTGCTTTTTTTTTTTTTTTTTTTTAAAAAAAGGGGGAAATAATAATACTCAATGCAATTAAGAGTTTGTTTGGATTTTGAAAAAGAGGGAAATAATATTCTTTAATAGAACAGTCCAGAAATGGAATACTAATTTTAGACGAAAATGAATAAAACCAATTTCAAAAATTTAAATTATGTGCTTGTTAGTTTTGATTTTTTTTTAATTTTTTTTGTTGAAATGGATATTCAATAAAATTATATTCCATTTGCTTAAAACAAAAAATTTCATTTTTTTTAAGGATGTAGTCATTTTCGAATTGACTCAAGTTACATGAAAAAAAAATAAAAAAAAATGTGCCTCACAAAATGGTACTCTGTTGTCACATAATAAATGTACTTTACTCATTAATTTTACACTAAATTCTTTTTTATCCCGGAATGATTTGAATTATTTTATTTTATTTTTTAAGCCAAAATCTTGCAAAAAACTAGTTTTTTCTAACATAAGAAAAAAACTAGTTTTAAAGCACTAAGTTTAACTAATAAGAGTGATGAACTGTTCTGAAAACTAATTTTTTATAACATTTTGAAAAAAAAAACTAATTTTTCACAAGAATTACTCTTTTTTTAAAGAAAAAAACTTTAATTTTAGTGATATTCGGTATTAGCTTCAACAGTAATTAAAGATAGAGATTCAAATCGACAAATCGTGTTAAAGACATCTGCTATGATATTTTATCTTCATTAATAAAATAAAAAACTCAATTTAAATAATAATAAAAAAAAAGACTGATTAATTTTTTTATATTAAATTATAGATAACTAAAATATGATTATGGTAAAATTTTGCGAACCCTCATTATTGATGACATCTATTTTCCAATGGGAGAATGAGAATACAACACTAGACTATAATATTTTCCTAATTCGATCCCCAAATTCCTATTTTGAAAATGAGTTAGGGAAATAAGATTTAAAAAATCTCAAAATTTGAATATAGTCTAAATAAGATTACACTATCCCAATTCCCAAATATATTTCCTTAATCCAACAAATAACATTGACCAACATTATTTAATTTAATCTGAAGTGAGTAATGTTATTTATAATTAGACTGTACACTGACCCATAATCCATTTTTTGTTTTTTAAAAGCAAAACAGAAAATTTTGTAGGTATTTTAAGGCATAAACTCACTACTTATATTTTCTAAACTCGCTATTTTATTTTCTAGCTTAAACTCACTGTTTTAACACCTAAACTTACTATTTTATTTTCTAGGTATTTTAAGGCTTAAACTCAATGTTTTAAGATCTAAACTCGATATTTTTAAGGATAAAATTAAATTTTTAATAACTTATGGAGAAACAAGTTTCCCTAAAATTTATTCAAAGGAAAATTCTTCTTCTACTCCTCACACCTTCTGTCGTCGTGGAAAATATTATAAAAAAAAAAATTTATTTATCCAATAATACTAATATGAAGCCAAAAGGCAAATTTGCCCTTGCAGCTTGCCGCAGACGAGGAAACAAAGTGGCGCGACGCCCGGTGACAAATTTTTCAAAACTTTTCGGAACGAGGGTTATTTTCGTAATTTCCATCATCATTCGTCTACTATAAATAAGCTGTTTACCTCTGTTCTTTTTTTTTCCATTTCATGTCGTCTCTGTTCAAACCACTGACAAACACACTTCTTCATTGATTTCTCAGAAACTTTCCAAAATTCAGAAAAATCACGTTTTTTTTTTCGCAAAAAATCCAAATTAAAATCCTTTACTAAAAAAAATATATACTGTTTTATTTGCTGGGTTTTGATCAATGTGGTCGTCAACTTTGTGGAATGGAAAGAGAATGCGGAATGAAGGGTTTGAAGGAATGGGGTTTCCTCATAAAAGATCGACACCGTTGTTTACCCAACAGGTATGAATTCATTCTTTTAATTTCTGTTTCTGATTTTTATTTTCTGGGTGCCTAAAAAGTTTTGAAATTTAAGTTGCCACAATAGCTTAGGAATTAAATTAGGACTAAATTCTATGTTTTTTTCATATATATATATATGTGTGTGTGTGTGTGCGTCTGCGTGTGTTTGTGTGTGTGTGCCTTTTGTTTACATGAACCTGAGAAAAATCTAGTCTTTATTGAAGAGATTAATGATATGGGTGATAGAAAATAGTTAAGGATCTTTATGGTTGGATAGCATGCTAAGTTTGTTACTAGTTTTAATTATTAGGTTTTTTTTTTTTTTTGAAATGCAGTTTTGATTATAAGTTATTTATCCAATTTTATGTAGTAAAGATTCATGCTTGACTGATTATTTGATACCATGGTCAAAGTTGTTTTTTTTTCCTTATTTTATTTTAATGTTTTAATTTTGGTCCTGTGCTTGTAGTAAAAACTGGGGATTTCATTGATCTTTAAATTGCTTTATTTATTTCTTCTTAAGATTGGAGTCTATAAAGAGTTATTCTGAGTTGTGAAAATATGTTTAAAGAATGGCTCTAAGGCGTATAGAACAAAATTAAAAGGTCTTACACCAGTCTTTAAACGAGTGATTGAGTTCTGATTAAGTTCTCTATATCTACAGTTCATGAATTTGGTTATTTATTGATATTGACTTTGACTATTGATTAGCGGTGGAGCCAAGGGAACGAAAAGTTTCTGAATCTGAACCCTAACTCGCATCAGAATCTGAAACCACTTCAAGAGCAAAGCCCATTGGGTTTGCAGCTGAAGAAAACTTCATCCTTTTTGGAGTTGATTCAAAGAAAGCTTTCTCAAGAAAAAGCTTTAGAAGCGGAGGAGCTTAGATTGAGTAAGAAGAAGGAAAATCTTTTCAAGGCATCAAACTTTGCGGCTTCACGTTTAAGAGTCGGGAGCTGGGAGGTATTTATACCAAATCTCTCTTCACCAAATTAATAATGAGCACAACAATTTCAGAAGCTAACATAAATTATTTCTTATTGCAGTATAAAACAGTTAATGCAGGTAGTGGTTTAATGGTCAAGTTTTACTATGCTAAGCATAAGCTTGTTTGGGAAGTTCTTCATAGCGGTCTCAAGTATAAAATGGAAATCCAGTGGTCAGATATTACGGCTCTCAAGGCAAAGTTTACTGATAATGAGACCGGGACTTTATCATTAGTGGTAATGTGTATATAATATTTATCATCCGTTCATTGAACTCATTTTCTTTGTGCAAGAGTGAATGAAACAATTTCTGTAAGGTTATTGATTAATGATCTTGTATTGTCAGCTTGGTAAAGCACCGGCTTTCTTCAAGGAGACTGATCCGCAACCTAAAAAACATACGTTGTGGCATAAAAGTACAGACTTTACGGGCGGGCAAGCCAGCACATATAGGTAAAGCTATTTGAGTTAGTAAATCCCTTCCTTTTTCGTCTTTTTTTTTTCTCAGTTATAATGTTTAGCTTTCCTCTCATTCAGTTGTTTCTTTTTCAACTTGTAAAAAATCAACACTTTTTTTGGCGCGAAAAATCAACACTTTCAAGAAAGGCTAAGACTTGTTCTTTTTTGAACAGCGAAAGGCTAGGAATTGATAAACCCATTTCATCGTCTTTTTTTTTTTTCTCTGCTTTTAATGTTCATTTTTTTTTCTTTTTCTTTTCTATTTCCCCCCTCCCCCTTCAACTTCTCGAAATTAAAAACTTTTAGAGTGACAAGAATTTCAAAATGGTGGATTTTGTAGGCAGCATTTTCTGGAGTTCCCCCCAGGGGTGCTAGACAAGCATTACAAGAGATTGGTTCAGTGTGATAGTAGACTTGGCCTTTTGAGTCAACTGCCAGAACCCATTTTGGGGACGCCATATTTTCTGACGATAGCTGCTAATCCACGTCAGTTGAAAGATGGTGTCATTAATCAACCTGACGCATACAACTTGCATGATATAGCTCCAATATCTGTTCCCCAGGGTTCTCCCTCAAGTACTGAACTGGTTTCCCTTGGTACAACTAATGATTCGTCTAATTGTACTCAATCGCCTTTGTCAGACACATTGACCAGCTTTGACCATGGCATTCCTCGACTTGAATCAGTTACAGAATCCCCGATTTCTAGTTTACATGATATGGTTCTTCTATCTACTTCCTCAAGTGTTGAACAATGGGGTTCTCTTCGTAGACCCCACAAAGAACTGCCTAAAAACATATTTGGACAAGCTGCAGGAACCCCTAATTCTGGTGTACTGAATGGGGCCCCACTGAGTACTTTCTCAAATGGTGTATCCCATCAAGGTTTTTCAGGTTGTGAAGTTTCACTAGAAGATTTATTAAATGTTGAACCACAGGTTTCTTTTGGTATACCCCATGAAGATTTGTCAAAAGCCACACATCATCTTTTCTCAGGTACATAAGGCAGTTTATTTTATTTTTTTCAAACTTTGAGCGACATCGTCTAAATTCAAAGCACCCCAAATTCTTTTATTGTTTCATCTTTCAACGCCTTCAACTATATAGGCTTCCACATCATTTTATTACTTATTATGCTTTACAACCATGACGTCTCTAGGTCTTTCCCTTTCGAATTGAATTTCTTTTATAGATTTCTTTTGGTTCTTAAATTCCTTTATCGCCATTAGGCATTTGTTTTTAAGAAAAACTATTGTTCTCCCCCCCCCCCCCCATGCATTTATGATCCTTGGTTTCATAGATGCGAGGTCCACGTGGCTTTGAATTTGACACATACATTGAACACTATGTTTGTGTAATGTTGTAACCTTTATAAAAATGTCTATCAAGCCCTCTGATGATTTTTTATTTTTTGTATTTGTTAGGTATTGGCACGTGTGCAACAGAAGTGAATACAAATAGCGAAGCACATATTTTTGAGACGTTGGAGGGGCCAAATCTCCAGCCCCCTCTATCCGTTGATGATTATGTGGACCAATTGGATCTTGAGGAACTCCACCAGGCATTGCTCAGTGACACCACAACAGCACCAGATGAGAATTTCTTGATGCCAAGGGTGGATTCTTTAATCAACTTTCTTCAGCCAGAACAGAACTCCAAAAACAACCCCATGAATAGATTGGTCAATTCAGAGGAAATTGTTCTTGAACCTGTTATTGCTCATGGGGTAATGCCTGAATATAAGATTGTGGCTCAGGAGAAGAACCTTAATGATTCAGAGGGAGTTCTGGATGAGAATTTCTTGATGTCTAAGGTCGATTCTTTAAGCAACTTTCTTCAGTACGCTGAGAACAATCCCTTGGATGGATTGGTCAACTCAGAGGGAGTCCAAGATGGGAAAGTTCTTGAACCAGTTAATGCTTATGGGTCAACGCTTGATGTTTTGGCTCAGGAGAAGAACCTCAACGGTTCGACTGACTTCATGCAGCAGCGGACCATGCCAAGAAATGACTCGTGTATTGAGTTTCTGCATGATCTGCCCAGAATAGCATCCCTCCCGCACATATGCAGTTATGGAGACTTTAGATATTGAATTTCTATTTGTAGACTAGATATTGGATTCTTGAAAACATTTCCATTTTTGTGGTTAGCCTTGGCCGAAGGTAGGGATTTTCAAAACTGTTTTGTTTGGTTGTTATTTAGGACTTATAGGGTACAGAAACAACTCTTTTTTTTTCTTGAGACGGAGTTGGATTCTTGTTCCAATGATGCTGTTATCTGGCTCATTTTGTCCTTGAAACCCTACAATTTATGGAAAAAACTACATTTTTTCATTTGAAGGTTTACATATTCTCTAATCTTGTTTCTTTTCAGCAGATAAATTATTTCTACATCTCCTTCCATTGTGGTTTCTGTTTACTTTACAAATAGTAAATTCAGCAGAAAAAAGGTTCTGATTTCTGCAGAAATCTGACTAAAGAAACCAGGATTGCCTAAATAATTAAGCAGTTATATTCCAAAATTTTAAATGCATGTGTGTGTGTGTGTGGTTTGAGGGCTAAGACATGTAAGAGATTTTCAGTCCATGGTCAAGCATAAAATGCATATGGGGTCATCATTAAACTGTTCTTGAAAGCTTCAAACGTTCAGTATGGAAAGCATGGCCGCATGGCAGAACGTCAACGGAAGGAAGCTTACTAAGCTCACGTTGACCATCATCCTCGAACTCATCTTCAGACCCATAATCATCATTATCTTTTGGCGGACAAGTAAAATCCTTATCACAATTAAAACAACTTTGCCAACGCTCCGCATTCTTCATCAAACCTG
The DNA here is from genome assembly GCA_022495995.1 of Adenophora triphylla var. japonica. Lineage (NCBI taxonomy): Eukaryota > Viridiplantae > Streptophyta > Magnoliopsida > Asterales > Campanulaceae > Adenophora > Adenophora triphylla. The sequence continues at coordinate 721,784 of JAFEMH010000372.1, forward strand.
CAACTAACAAGAAAAGTATCAGGAAAATCTTAACAAAAACGCTTACTTGATATACACATATATATATATATATTCTCCCTCCGCCCCACCTCAGACCTGACTTTTTGTCATTTTTGTCCGTCCCACCTCAAACCGGACTACCCAGAATGTCAAAAAATCTTTACTGTTCCTCCCCTCGTTCTCTCTCCTACTTTACTTTTATACTCACAACACCAATCAACTACTATTCCCCCACTCATTCTCTCTCCTACTTTACTTTTCATACTTACAACACCTCTCTCCTACTTTATTATTCCTTAGTCACCGTGTCCAAAAAGTTGGTACGGTGTGAGGTGGGCGGTTGGAGTAAATATATACACACACATATACATATATTTGGATGCACCATCCCATGAGATATAATGTGTTGGATTAGATGATGGTTCTGGTTGACATGGATTCGTCTGTTTATCGGAAATCTGTTGAGGAGCTAAAGTCTCTGTAGATCCACTTCTACTAATGGATGTGGAAGGAGTTTTCGGAGCTTCGCTTTTCTTGGTAAGAACTGAAGAAGAAGAAGAGTCTTTTGGCGATCCAGTTCTCAGGATAGGAAGTGCAGTATCTTCAGGACTTGTGCTTGCTATAATCCCCTCCTTTGGGTAGAAACTGGAGGCATCTTTCTGGACTGCAGTTTTCTTGGTCGTCTTATAGGGTTTCATTAAGATTGATCTACAAGATTCAAAACTATTCTGCATTTTTTTCGTCTTAGCAAAATAAAACTTCAAATAAGGAAAAATAATCGCAATAAGATTTTCGTAAAAGTCAAAGAACATTAGGTCAAGAATACGATTTTCCATTGGGATTTTCAGGTTTCTGCTTACAAATTATCAGAATTATCAGAATGTGAATTAAAATTGGAATTTAATGAGAATCATTAGGTCATTAATATGATAACTAACCCTAAGAGATCTCATTCCGCATGACCAAGGATCTTCTGCTAATTCAATAGCATTAGATAGGAAATCCCCGTTTATGTGTAATGATTTAACTGCTGTTATTTTAGTGTACAATTTGTAAAACATTTACAAGAAATATAGCATTAATAAATAGAGTGCCTAGAAGATTAAAATGTTTATGTTATTGTCAGGTTCTGACAAGATTTATTCTGACCAAGCTATGTCGAACACTTACAAATCTCCTTCCAAAAAGCAAAGAAAATAGCATATCTTTATCCAATATCCAAACAATGCCTTAACATTCCAGCCTACCAATTGACAAAAATAGAAACATCATATTTCACCAGCAGAAAATAGAAAAAAAACACACCTTGGAGCAGTAAAACGAGCTTGGATATATTAAAAAGGGAAACCCTAAAACAAGTAGGATATTCACAGTATTTTACATAAAAGATGAGAGAGAACTTATATACAAATGGGAGGGACCAATCATCATCTGTACAAGAAAAGTCAACGTAAAACTCCCGCCTCTTTGATTAACATATCAACAATGTACACTTTTCTCCGTTTTCTTCTTCTTCCATCATGTCACCAGTTATTACGCAGCAAAGATCAAGAAGAAGGCTGCAAATGAATGGTGGTATCAGGTAACATGGCTACTGTCACTACGAAATACTCGGAGCCAACAGGAAGTCCATAAGGGTTTGGAGTTGACCCTGAAGTCAAAGTCAACTGATTGTCGTCAGTGGTGGTCAACATATCTACTACACGTTCTCCTTTACTAACTCGATGAAGTGGTCTCACTGTCTGTCTTTCGATGTGCACTATCTGCCCAATTATGTGGCTCGGACGACTAGGGAGGTGGCCCACAAATAAGGCAACAGACTCTGCTGACAGGTAGTAGTGAGTGCAGTTCTTGTTGATAGCCTCGTAGTGTCCAGATTTGTTGAGTACAAATGCTGCAAGTTCTTGCACTTCCAATCGACCAAAGGATATCTTCTCCTTGTTAATCTGCCAAAATATCAATTATTGGTATGAATAATATATAGAAGAAAATTACCAATTAATATTTTAGCATAATGATGCAATTCCTCATCAATTATTGGAGGTCATGGGTTCGATTCCCCCACCAGTGGTTAGAGGGAATGACATTGCCCTCCCTAGCATAGCTAGGCGCCTCTGTGAAGTGCATCAAGGGGGGAGCGGTGAAATGTGTTGATCCCCTTCTTTTAAGAGAGAGAAAAAAAAAAATATATATATATATATAGAAGAAAATTACCAATTAATATTCTAGCATAATGATGCAATTCCTCATCAAAAGTTTATCAATTACAAGCTAGGTTACAGAGGAAAGATTTGCATTTCCATTCAAGGAAAAAGGCTCAATGTGTCCACTTGAGCTACATTAACCGATGATCTTTTTGCCGGTCATTCATAAATTAGATTCAGTTGTTGATTTGATATAAAGATTAGTTGCATAATTTTTGGTGTTTTCTGATATCCAGACAACTAACTACAGAATTAAAAGTTTATGCATGATATGTGTTCCATATAATTTAAGAATGGCTGATCGACCTAACATATATGCAACGTACTTGCTCATCTATAGTATAAATGAGAGAATGGGTGAACAGTTGAATGAATAGTTTCAAATGGGTTTTTTCCCATTTTGCCCTCATACATTTGTCCCTTTCCCATTTTGCCCTTAAAAAAAATTTAAATAAAAAAAAAAAAAACTGTGTCCTTGGACACGGGCATGTACTAGTTTTTTCATATAGTGCAACGTACTCGTTAGTGACTGATATCGGTAACTTGCTTTTGCATTTGTTATCAAATAATGCAACAAACTACTTTTTTTTTACTTGTGGCGTCAAAAAAATAAAGGGACTGCTGACATGGCACTGCCACATCAGCACCACAACATCAAATTCACAGTCAATGATGACGTGTTATTGACACGGCGCGGACGTGGCACTGACATGTTTTTTATGCCCCGAGTAAAAGAAGAAGTTTGTTGAACAAATGCAAAAGTAAGTTGCCCATATCTGTCACTAACATGTACATTAAATTATTTAAAAACTAGGGTAAACTACGTGACATAAGTTAGTAGGGGTGAGCACAAAAACCGAAGAAAAAAAACATTAACACCAGTCCGGTTCAAGGAATTCTGAAAACCGAATTTTTGGTTCGATTTAGGTGTCTTGATTACAAACCGTTAAGAAACACCAAACCGAGCCGAAGTACGTAAAAACTGCACAATTTTATTCCATACTATATATACTCTTATTTCTGCCTTTTCCCCAACCAAATCCAATTACGATTTTTTCACCTGAACTCTAACCTAAATCGACAACAGCGCTAGAGAGACGGACTTCCGAAGTCCGACTTCTTCCTCCACCGCCGGCGAATACTTCTGATATATGGTAAAGACTAAATCTCACTTTCTCTCTAAACTCTATGAAACTATCACCTTGATTTTCTTAATCTATGAACGTGAAGTCTGGATGTGTGTTTCTGGTATTAGTTGAGTCATTTTCTTAATCTATTAACGTGAAATCTATGATCTGTATTGATGTTCTGTTTCCTCTTGAAATGGTACAAATCTATTTGGTTTTTCCTCTGGTTGGCCCCTTTGATCTTCAAATGCACGACGTATGTGTGGTTCCTGCATTCTAGCTTTGAGCAAGGTGGAAGTTAAAAGGAAAGTCCTTAAAACCTAGTTTGCATTTAAATTGGTCTGATTGGCACCGAACCAAACCGACCCCGAAATCGAAACCGAACAAGCTGAACCATTAACAAATCGAAGTTTGGCGGTTCTAAATACTTCAAACCGATATCTTCCGGCTCGATCTTGGTTTCTGCCTAAAACCGATACAAACTTAGCCGAGCACACCCCTATAAGTTAGTATTTATTCCATTTAATAACTTAACAAAACAAAAATATGCACAAGGCACAAAACCCTCAATAGGGATGGGGAGAAGACCAAAACACATAATTAACCTCTAGCAAACTGCAACGTAGATTGCATCCTCAAATAGATACTCCCTCTGTCCCATAATAATATGCACAAATGGGATTGGCACAAGAATTAAGGGAAAATGTGAAAAAGGTGATGTGTTGTGAGCACACTTGTCAAGGCGAAAGGCGAGAGGGGGGGCGAGAGGTACCTTGAAGAGGCGAAAGGTGAAAAAGGCGATGTGTATATATATATATATATACTCCCTCCGTCCCGGCCGACTTAGGATTTTTTGAAATGGCACGGGGATTAAGGAAAAGGTAAATGTTGTGAGTGTAATTTAAAAATAGGAGAGAGAATGAGTGGAGGGAATAGTAAATTATAATGGTGTTGTGAGTATTAAAATAATGTAGGAGAGAGAATGAGTGGAGAGAATAGTGATTTAAGGTTTCCATTTTGGGCCGTCCTAAGTCGGGTGGAACGCCCAAAATGGCAAAAAGTCCTAAATCGGCCGGGACGGGGGAGTATATATATATATATATATATATATATATATATATATATATATATATATATATATATATATATATATATATATATATATATATATATATATATATATATATATATATATATATACATACATACGACATAAACAAAGCTTAAAAAATGTTATGAATAAGAATAAAACATTAAATAAATGTCAAAAATTCACATATAAAACCAATCCAACATTCCAACACACAATATATATGAACTAAAATACTAAATAACAACAATCTAACAAACAATTTTTTTTAATGTTAATAATATTTTTTGACTTTTGTAATTTTAAACTGTAAAAAAGAACTAAGAAAAAAGAATTAAATAACAACAATCCAACGTGTTGTATTGCAAAGAAACTTAAAGAGAGAATAATTTCATTGTCTCACAACATGAAAAAGTTAACAGTCAACTGCAAACAAAGAAGACTGTAAAAAAGAAAAGAAAGAGGATAAAGTTGAACAGAAGTGCAAAACTGAGCGAGTAGAAAAGAAGAAAAAGCAGGTTCGCAGGTCGTTGAACTGCAGAGGTCATCGTCGCCGTCGAAGAGAGAGAAAGAGAGAAAAATCTCACCTGAATCGAAGAGAACCAGCCTCGCCGTCGACTGGAGTTGATTACAATTGTCTTCTAACGTTCACCGACTTTTCCTCTTTCCTCTTTCTCTTCTCGATCTGTCGACTTAGTTGACTAGGGGCTAGGGCACAACTCAATTATAAAAAGCACTAAAAAAAAATAAAGGAAAAACGACGTAGTTCAGAAGTATTTCCAATTTTCACGCCTTTTTCCGAAGGAGACGCCTTGCACGCCTCTCGCCTTTGGCGAGAAAGGCGACGCCTCCCCTAAAAAGGCTACCATCCGCCTGCCTTGTTGCGGAGAGGCGACAAACCCCAAAGGCGAGGCAGGCGACGCCTTTGACAAGTATGGTTGTGAGTATAGATAGTTAGGTAGAAGAGTGAAGTAAGTGGCTAATTGTTGCGAGTATGATAAGTGGGTCCCATTTCCGTTTTAGGACTTAGCTGATTACCTTGGGACGACCAAAAGGTTTCTTTTTGCATATTACTACGGGGCGGAGAGAGTATTCATCAAAGTAGCTACCGATGGAAAATTTTAGGGATCCCAACTTTTAATCTTGATATTCAATTCCAATCTCTATGGAACGTGCAATTGGTACATTCAAAGTCAAATAATGATCTGATAGGTAAGCAAGATCATGAAAACCAAATAAACACACATACTAATTGATACTCCCTCTGTCCCGGAATAAATGTTGTCCTTTCCTTTTTGGTATGTCCCAAAATAAATGTCATGTTTCTTAATTGGGAAATAAATGTTGACAAGTCAAATGCGACATTTATTCTGGGACAGAGGGAGTAAAACTAATGACTGACCTGCTTTTCAAGTTGATGCTTAATGTACAAAGTGTTGACCAACTCTTTCTTTTCTTCCAGCTCCTTTGTAAGCTGCTCATTTGCAGCCTCGGCCTTTGAGTACCTGTCAAGAAGCTCTCCACGGTGCCTCGACAGCACACCCACTTTATCGGCAAGCACACGCACACATTCACGAAACTCAGCAGTGCCGTCATCCCCATTCTCGCCAGTGGAACTTAAATTTGCAAGTAACAAATCAAATCAGATCTCATATTATATACGTATTTATATAATACTGAACAGGTTAAAATATATTTTCTTTTTATTCCTTAACTTCCATAGTCTTACCATCATTATTAATAACACGAGGTGGAATAGTTAGGTAAGATGAGGCAACTAACAACAACACGACAATATCTAATTGGCCATGACCACTCACCTCTACAACTGTGAGAGAGTCTTGGTTGACACCTGCTGGTGTACAAGGTGAAACATTAACTGAAAATTTCTAGTACTTCTTGGATTTTTTAGGATGCATATGAAATTGTCTAAAACTTTAAATGAGAATCAAGATTTATCTCCACACTTGGGAGTATAGCAAAAGTTGGCGTTTTTTGGGTAATCAGTGAAAAGGATGGGTAATATGTCACACTATACCTGCGAATTTGAGTGAATATTTGGGGAAACACTCTGTTGCTAAGTCTTTTACATTATTATAGTGGATTTGTCGCTTACACGGGAGGATGAAGCTCAAGGATTTCTTGGTGAATCGCGTTAAAATCTTATGTTCTCTTCTGGTTGTTGTCCTATATCTCTATTATCCATCGCCATTATGGCACTTTTATCTTTCTTGCCATTGTTCCTCTAAATTTTGATGGCATCCGACATTCCCACACCAAGAAGATTGAATACTGGATTTCTTACTCATAACTGAGCTTAAAACATGAGAATGTATTATTTATTTATTTTAATAAAATGAAAGCTTTAAAACCGCTTAATCGATGGAAAACAAAAATTTCTTGCTGAATGAACAATGAGCCAACTTGGAATAACAGCCCCCTTATATTATACTCCTCCCTCCCTTAGTGAATGTCGAAAAAAAGTTTCAAATTTGCACTTGATCAAGAGCAAATTTGAATTTATTTTTTTCGACATTCACTTAGTAACAGGGAGTAATTGATAAGTTTAGAACTTACTTGGCCAAGGATTGAGCGAGAGCATGCAAAGACTCTCCAAAAGTAGCTACACCACTTGAGGAAACACAGTTTTTCAGCCTTTCAAAAAGGCTGCGGAGTTTCACCGCAGAAGCGCGCAATGCAGTATATTGTGATGCCCTACGATCAGCTGCACAAAGATGAGTTTGGGCTTCCTCTCTTGCTTCATGCAGACAATTCTCTAGATGAGCACAGTTCATCTGCAATACACAAAAATCATATAAAAGGTAGGTCCAAGTTATACCATGAAGATGATGGGTACTGGTTGCATCAAACACTGCTTTAAGAACCTCTTAGATCCCACTTAGGATAGTCGTTTAAGAGTCTATTGTGTGGAAACAAATAGCATGAGAAAATGCAAATCCAAAAGACAAAGTCACAGTTGAAAAGTGTGTCGCAATCAAGTCCTATACATATACTCCCTCCGTCCCAAAATGCTTGTTTTTCACATAAGTTAAGAAATGCAATCAATACATACCTAATAGACTAAATTACCCTTGAAATATTTCAAGTACCTAGGTAAATTAAGTGCTTTTACTATTTACTTTTCCAACCATATATAAGGGTATACTTGGTAAACAATGATAAAGTTTCCTAGGGATTGGGATTGGGACAAAATTTGCTTCCTTCAACTACAAGTATTTTGGTGCAGAGGGAGTATAATTGTATCTGATATACAAGGTTCAAATATATTATAACCACAAAAGAAAGTGTGCATACTGTTTGGAATGCATATCTATCTTCATCAACAATTACGACTTAGGTCAAGGATGACATAGAAACAGAGAGAGAGGAAGAAGTGTTAAGAGCTAACAAACAGAAAAGAGAGTGCTAATGAGGATTGACTACATCTGAAGGATCAGCAAAGTAAGTATCAAAAAGTAAATAACTGAAATCAGCTCAACTGCTCAACTGAGCCTTCAAATCAGGAAGATGAACTTAACAGGCATCCAAAAATGATATATTTTCATACTTAACAGGCATCTAATAATGGATTTTTATCGTATAATAAGTAAAAGTTACTATATCACACCGACAAAAAAGTTTCATCAAGTCTCCCCCAAGGTCATTACAACTAAAAGATCAATTTCCAAAGGAAAAGAACTAATTCACGATGAAGTCGAAGTACCTGAGATTCATCGAGGAGCTTCCGACTGATTTCTAACTCTCCCCCAAGCTTAGCAACCTCGTCCATCAGAGAGTCAATCTTGATCGTAGCTTCACTCAGTTGATTTTCCTTTTCTGCAACCAAACTCTGCAATTCCAGCACAAGATCACGACTAGCTTCACCACCCGCATCAGAAGGTGAAGTATCCAACGGGTGAGATGAGCTATCAGCAGTGCAGCTTGTTGCCAATGGCATGACCATATCTCTCAACATGCTATCTTTAACATCTTTTTCACTCACATTCACTTCATCACGATTTTGTTCAAGCATCGATGAATCTAACCGGGGATTTAGAATTCCAGAAGAATCTGTCATATTTTCATCCAAACCTTCTCGAGACTTTCCCTGTTTATCAAGAACTTCCAATTTGACTGATGAACTTGAAGCACATGACACCTCATCCATTGGTTCAATCGACACATAAGGAATATGTGCTTCTCCATCGGCTGAGATTTCCGATTTGCTATCATTAGCGTTCCCTGTTGAACTGTGTAAGTTAGAGTCATCCTTGTTAAGCTTATGTTCAAGAGAATAACGATCAGACAACCTCTGCTCCAATTCCCGTATACGTGATTCATAAGACTCGCACTGCGTGTGTTTAACCGTTAGCATAGATTGTAGGTGTTTTGCATATTCATCTTTTCGATGCAAGGCTTCAGCAGTCTTCTCTGCAGATGCTCTTAGTAAACTCTCTACTTTACTGTCATCTAGTGATTCATAATCAACTTCAGGGGGGAAAGCACAAAGTAGAGCTATTGCAGAAGCAAGCTCAGCTTTTAACTTTGCATTCTCTACTTCCATCTTGCTAGTCCCAGCAATCTCGACTAACTCACAAGAATTTAGTACATCCTCAGAGTCATTCTTCTCAGTCGCATCAGCAGAACTATCTTCGGTCCCAGCTGCCTGTGACCCATCATTTGACATGGAAAATGAACCCTTTGAAGATCCATGCTTCTCGCTTTTGAAAGAATGTCCTAGTAAATGTTCAGGAGCATAACGTTCTAAATCTGATATGTCAATATCAAGCAAATTAGTGTCAAACGGAGTTATATTGACATCACACTGGCTAGGAGTGTCGTACAATCCCATGTTGGCCAAAATATCTTTGGGTATATAGGAACTTTGTACTTTCAAAAATTCCTCTCTTCTGCTGACTTCAGCCTCCCTCTTGGCTGCAAGCCTTTCTGCCATCTGTCCAGCCATTCCCATATAAAGCTTCATCGATGCCTTTCTTCTTACTATCTCTGCAAGGCATGCTCTGTATGAAGGACCAATGCCTCGAACCACCTTTAAGTGCTCAAATTGATCATTCTGACGCTTCAATGCCTCTGTGAAAACTGAAAACTTATACCTTACATCCTTGATGGTATACTGTATATATGCAATCTTTTGCATATACCCATGCACAAAATTATTCATTTCACTCTTTTTGTCCTTGCAAAAAACAAGGAGGCTGGATATTGCACGCTCACATTCCTGCATCTTAGGAAGGTAGCTTTTGTCATGGCCCTCATACATGGGTCCCAGTGCTGAAACTGCATCATGAGGACGAAGCGAGGAGGACAACTGGCTGGTCAGACAATCATCAACAAGTTTCTTCACCATTCCCACATCTTTGCTGCAGAATAGGCAGGATTTGTCAAGGGCGAGAATGATGTGAAAACAATCATTAATAATCATAGACACAGACACACCATAAGCAATGATAGTTTACAAGAAATTCAAAGGAAAGAAAAAGCAATGAGCTCCCATTCTTAATTTGAATAATTCCCTGGTCTAATTAGACGTCAAAAATGGATTGATGCCAGATACGGGAAGGGCAATAAAAAAACAAAATATTATCATTCTTCATTCTACAATGGAGAGGTGTGTATCTAAGAAAGAGTATATTGATAAAAAAAATCAAAATAAATAACCTGAGTAGAGATAAAATAACAAGAGGTATAGTGCCATCTTAGCCTTTCTTTAAATGATAGAGATATACACACAATGCCCATCCTTGTTTGACCTCTACACCATTTGAAAGCCACTAAGCAATGGGTTATTGACAATTCTTCTGTTCACTAGTTCCGATGATAAATTCGTATTCGCTTATTCACTCAACCTGGATGTGCTGAAGCTACCTAAGTACAATCACAGGGAAACACAAGCATATTGACCATTCGACCACTGTTTCCTACAATTTGGTATCAAAGCAACACAGTCACAAATTCCTTTAAATTGAGCTTATCTAGAATGAAAGCACTCCCCCAGGTTACACAAGTAACATATATAAACACTTCTTGATCAAGATATACAATAAATAACTTTAGGAGAATGAATATTACTGAACCCGAGTCTGCATGCAGCCTTGACTAACATTCATTAACAGTTGGAAGTACAAATAGCATTGGGCATATCAGTTGAAATAAACATTATTTTTGTGATAGACAAATTAACATGATATTAGTGATTAGTACGTTTTACATTGCTTTATGATGGATTCATCGATACCAGCTGAACAAACCAATGAAACCAGATTGTTCAAAAATTGAAAGAGGCCATTAAGAATCATTATCGACAACGGAAGTGCATTGTTTCTCCAAGATAACTAACCTTAAGGCCTGCATTATACTTTTTTGCTCATTAATAAAATGCTGGTGCTCCTTGATTGTCCGCTCAAGATCTCTATTAAGAGTAGATGCTTTACTAGAAAACAAATGCTCAGTGCTGCGCTTTAGCTCTCCAAACTCCTGCTTAAATTCCCCAACCTTATTCTCAAACTGCCTGTGGGAACTGCTACAATCCTCCACTAATTTCCTCAAGTTCTCTTCCTTCACAAAATCCAGTAAGCACTTACGATTTGCAGTCTGTAAAGTAGGGATAAGTTTGCAAGATCTCAGCTTCTCTATATCCCTCCCAAAATTCACCAAGAGATGTGAATGAGTCCGTTGCTGCTGAGAATAACACTTAACGAAATCCATGTAATTTTGAAGTATCATCCTATAGAAATGGTCCAAATTACCCCTTGCAATCTCCAATGCCTTCTCTTGCACCTTCTGCTCTCTCAAAAGCTTCTCACAAATCCCATACTTTTGAAGGGTGCGGCTGTAAATTGCATCACCCCGTTGGTAATGGTGCCTGAATTGCCTCTCATATGAAGGCAAAGCCTTGAGAGCAGGATCTGAAGCTTCATCCAATGGATGGGGGTTATGTGATGAAGATGGTATTGGAGGATCAGGATTTTCTACAATCTCAACTTGTTCTGGCGCTGGAGGGCCCGCATTACTTCGCATTCTTGCTTTATTGAACAAGTAAACCTCCCGGTCATTCGATGGGAGTTTGTATGCAGAAAGGGGTTGTTGTGACTCCAATTTCATGTCCAAGCACAAAAGGAGCTGGTCATTTAAGTGAATCCTTGCAGCCGATTCAAGATATCTCTGGACTGCTTCAACGAGGGTATATTCATCACAATCAAGCTCGAACGAATGCCCATTCTCTGCAATGTGAACCAAAAGATTTCCCCTTCGTATCACACCTTCTGAAGCATTTGAACTCATCTTCACTCTCCCCTAACCAAACTCAATCCACAAGATCAAATTTTCAGTTGAACCCTTGATTGACAGCAAATATTGAAACTATTTTCACCAAGAACATTTTCAGTTCAACCTACTATTGCAAAGGAACCACCATAATCTGCAATAATATCCCCAAATTTCAAGAGACCCAAACCAAAGTTCCTCTAGAAAACCCTAATTATCTGAAACCCAGCAACGAAATCTAAAAAAGAACCAGATTTTCACATACACACCAAAGATTTTCCCAGTAAAACCCTAACTTTACCAGAATCAACCAAATCTCCAAAAATTTCAACAATACAAAAGCCTGAAAAGTACCCACATGAAAACCGACAATCCTACAATTCCAGAAATGTGTTCAAAGAAAACACAAATCAATTCCGTGAAGCAAGAGATAAACGACGGAGATAGAAGAAAAAATTAGGGAATTTACCCAGAAATCGAGGGAATGAACAAGTTTATCACGAAACACGTTGAGTGAATGTGTATAATCATTAAAGAATTATGATGATATCATAGACAGATACATAAAACGTTTCTTCTTCTTCGTCTTTGATCAGAAAATATTATTTTAATTTTTGGGAAAAAATTAATAACCTTCTTCTGAGATGAGTGAAACTCAAGGCAGTAGAGGAAAAGGTATTTTATTAGTACTGTTCTTCCTCCTTGATACGTTTTGGAAGAACAGATAAAAAAAAAAAAATTAAAAAAAAATTCTACTTTGAGTTTAGCCTAATTTTTTCTTTATTTATCTTTTTTTTTTTCAGGAATTATGTTCGGTTTGTACTTAATTTTACTTGTTTATATTTATCTAGATGATTTACATAGTAAGAACTCATTAAAAATAATTTAGATATTTTTTTCAGCTTGATTGATGCATTTCATCTCGTTTAATCCTTTTATTCAGATTGCACATAATCTCAACTCTAATATTGTCCAACTTATACTCCCTCCGTCCCATCAAGAGCGTCGCTATTTTTAGCCCGACACGCAAATTAAGAAAATAGGTGGGAAGAAAAAATGTTGTGAGTGTAATTTGAAAATAGGAGAGAGAATTAGTAGAGGAAATAGTGAATTTAAAAAGTGTTGTGAGTGTAGAGGAGAGAGAATTAGTGAAGGGAATAGTGGATGAGATAATAGAATATTAATAAAACATTTCCTTTTTAGGAAAAAGTGACGCTTCAAACGGGACACCCTTTTGGGTAAAAAGTGACGCTTAAAGTGGGACGGAGGGAGTATTATTTATTGTCGGTGGCTCCAAATCCCCTCTTTATTTTTCTGGTTCCTTTTTCTATTGAGAATAGTTAAAATTCTAAAATAAATGATGTTATATGAGGATAGTTAAAATTTGAAAATAACTGATGTTATTTGAGTGGATTAAATGATCTTGAATTTGGAATCAGTGTAGTAAATATAATACTGTAGTGGTTGCACTAGATTCAATTAAATTTCATAATCTAACACTTAAATACTAAAGAGTTGAGATTTAATAGATAAAATGTGAAACTTGGTAGGTTTATAACCAATACTCCCTCCGTCCCACGTTAGTTGAAACACTTTTTCCTTTTGTCACGTTAGTTGAGGCTAAAAATGGCAAAGGAATCTTCACTATTTACCCCACTCATTCTCTCTCCTATTTCACTTTTACACTCACAACATTCTCTCTCCTAACTATTCCTCCCACTCATTCTCTCTCCTATTTAATTCTTCATACTCACAACATTTTCTTTCACTTTTTCTCTCACTTACTTTTCCTTAATTGGTGTGCCCAAAAAGTTAGTCTCAACTAACGTGGGACGGAGGGAGTATATCTCTTTCATCAGAAAAAAAATTAATTAAATACAAGTATATTTTCAAGTATCTGAAGGAGACACATCGACGTTTATCTCTTCGGGAATATTAACCTTTTGTCAATCGACTACGCCTTTCGGCCTGATCTTAGATCTTAGGCCTGACACACCCTTCATGGACGAACTGATGTGATGGATTTCATTATATGTAATTTTTCAATTTTTCTAGACATTTTATCCTTATTTTGATGTATTTAGTTTAGATTTGATGTAATTTGGGATAATATGTTAAAGCGAGGTGTTATCGAGAGTTATTGTAATTCGATGGTATTTTAGTTGTTTTATTTCATATCCGAATGTAATACTCTCAAGGAGCCAAAGTCAAGCCGAAAAAAGTCAAGATTATGAAGCTGAGGATTGTTCTGTAAATCTAAAAAGTCCAGTGACCAAATTGTAATCTGGAAAGTTCAGTGACCAGACTGAAAATCTGAAAAATTCAGATACCAAAGTGCAAAAGGGACAATAAGAAACATAATAATCCACACGACTGAAGTCGAAGGCTAGGCGGCGTGTGAAATTGACTTGACTTTAAAAGTTTTTATTTTATTTTCTTTTTTCTTTTTTGTTGTTCCTTATGGTATTAAGATTATTGATTGCAGGAGTATAAATACTTATTTTGAAAATTTTATTAGGGTTGGATATTATTTTATTTTTAAGCTTTTCTCTTTAGAAACTTTTGAAGAATCAGGTCCGACCCTAGTACAAGGCAAGTGAGGCATTGCCTAGGGCCACCAAAAATACTACTTATATTATATTAGGACCCCAAAATTCTACATATAAATACTAGAGTAGTCAAGTGGTAAGGATGCAGCCAAAAGGAAAAGGAGATTGGCCAAGTTCGTTTCCTGGTAACAGCTTGTTGACATTCTTTTTTATATTACTCTTCTAAAATACTAAATGATTCATATAATCATAATCAACTACTCCCTCCGTCCCAATAATTAATTCACCTTTTTTGGCCCGGCACGTAAATTAAGGGTGAAGAAAATGTTGTGAGTGTAATAGTAAAATAGGAAAGAGAATGAGTGGAGGAAATAATAAATTTGAAAAATGTTGTGAGTGTAATAGTAAAATAGGAGAGAGAATAAGTGAGTGAAATAGTAAAATTTTTTTGTCAAAAAAGAAAAGGTGAAGCTTTAAATTGGACACCCAAAATAGCAAAAGGTGAAGTTATTAATGGGATGGAGGGAGTATATTGGTCAATATTTTTAGTACTCTTCTAGAATATTAAATTATTTAAAATTTTCTCTATCTTTAATTATTATCCTAATAGTTCTTTGAATACTTTGTGATTATCATTATAATTTTATTACAATATTTCTTTAGATTATTTAGAATTATCTCAAATAAAAAATATTAACCCAACCTAATTATCAATCTTCACTAGTCAAGAATTTCAATCATTTTATTAACAAAATCTAAAAACTAGGAAATGATGAAAAGAGAGACCTTGAAGAAAAGAATGCTAAAATTTAAGAAAAAACATAAAGAAAGGTAACTAGACAAAAAGAACAACGTGGCAAAAATAAGGAACAGAAAGAGAACGTCATCGCCAATCTATCATTGGGGATAAAAAAAAATGAGGGCCCCTACCGACTACTTCGCCTAGGGCCCCATTTATCACAGGACCGGCCCTGTGAAGAATATTACTTCCATGGAAGCTTAAAACTTTCATAGCTTTGGATTGTAATTCTTGATCCGTTTTGATATCAATTGAGGTTTGATTCTTTCTTATTTTCTTTCCCTAATTGCAATTTTACTTGTGCCTTATTCTAAATCTAATTCTAGGGTTTTGAAACTTGATCAATTTCTTAATCCATTTTATTGGGTTTTTGTTAGAATTCTCTTCTACCTTGTTGGATTAGGATTTTCATTGTAGCACCTTCATAAATCTCATATGTGTCATCTTGATTTGTGATTAGGATAAAATTGGCTTTATTTCTATTTGAAATAGTAATAGAACAATTTTTTGATCTTCATCTCTTAAAGCTTTCATCAATTAATATTTTTGAATCTTGACCGTGTCGGCTAGGTTTAATTATTGATTAGGATTATTAGTTGAGCATGTCGCCGCTAGTAATCAATAACAAAGAAGAGATAGAGATTTTCCAATCTCGTGATCAAGTAATTAGGGGCAAGAAAGAAAGAATTCTACATGTGATATTGATTGATAGACGTGGATAGTTTTATATATCCAAAGTGTTTTTTACATTATTGTTTACAACTTAGATTTTAATTCCAGTCTTAGGAAATTAATTTATCAACAATCAAAATGCCCCCCCCTCCCAATTTGTGTGTGATTAGTTCGTATTCAATACCGTTCTTCAGTGGTGGACTTACCTCTGCTATATTCTTATGGCCGAGTCCCAATTTAATTTAGTAGGTGTGCGACTTAAGTCTACCAAATTTTGGCGCCGTTTCCAGGGAACGGTATAATTGTTTACGTTCTTATTCTTCTTCTTAATCTATTTTTTTATTTTATTATTTTTGTTATCTGCTAAGTGTTATTATCCTGCTATCTCGTGGTGTAGAACCGTGCATGGTTTACACCCATTCTACTAACGATTTACTTGTACCTCTTGATCCAGAAATTGAACGTTCTTTCAAGAAATGATGCAAAGAATGTAGGAGAGTAAAAGAAAATTGTTGAAAATGAGAGATGGGTGATAGAGCACCTCAGACACTCAGGCAGAAAACTGCTCCTAACTGGACGGAGCAACCATAGGAAGTCACTTTTCCCGCTTTGCCTGCGGGAGTCACATTCGAGTTGAAAATGGGATTACTAAACCAATTATCGAGTTTTAGTGGGCTACTGAAATTCCCCGAATCGTGAGGGCTGTGAGCGGTTTTTGATTTTACGGAAAAGAGAGTCGCCACGCCGTTTTGTATTATGAGTCAAAACTTTGAAAAAAGGCTGTTTGAAATGATCGTTTTGATTAGGAGCCAAAACTTTAGGAAAAAACTGTTTGAAAAGGAGGTCATTTTGATTAGGAGCCAAAACTTAGGAAAAAGCTGTTTGAAAAGGAGGTCATTTTGATTAGGAGCCAAAACTTAAGAAAAAGCTGTTTAAAAAGGAGGTCACGTTACGTTTCGGGAAGAGTAAAATTGAGATCACCCGAAACGCCTCGTATCGACGAGTCTTTCTACTTTTCTCAAAAATCGTGTGTGTGTCTGTATGTTCGTGTTACTTTTGAAAATGAGTTTGAATGACAAACTTGATTTTGAGTTTGAATGACAAACTTTGATTTTGAAAAGGAGTTTTTGCATGGCAAACTTTGATTTTGATGACAAACTTTGATTTTGAACCGGGTATTATAACGTTACCCTTTTTTGATCAAATGACGAGAAGGAAAAGGCCTTCAAGGCAAATGACGGTATTGAAATGACGATCGACAAGTCAATTTGTGACTCGGACGTTAAAGTAAATACGATCAACAAACTGAACGGTTTGGACGGTAAATGACAGTATTGAATTGACGGTATCAACGGATCGAACGATCCGGACAGTAAAAGATGCGATCAACGAACCTAACGGTTCGGACGGTAAAGAGCGATATGTAAATGAAAATATCAATAGATCAAATGATTCAGACGGTAAATAACGATCAACGAACCTAACGGTTCGGACGATAAAAATGATGATCGACAACCAAACGGTTCGGACGGTAAATGACATAATAAGTAAAAACGGGTCAAGATCTTCGTTTTAACCCTAAATCACTTTTCTCGAAAGAGAAAAGTGATAGAGAGAGGATCACTTCGAGACCCGTAGACAGCGTTTTGTCTACATTTTGAAGGTTTTGATCGGATCAGAAATAGCGTAGGACGAGTAAAAAGAGATGAATCAGAGTTTATGAGTGAGAGTGTTACCAATGGCTAGGTTTTGACTCTTTTACTTGAGAGGTCGTATATTGGATACGAAACGATGTTTGAAAGGTGTTTGGATCGTGTTTGACTCGTGTTTGGCTTGAAAAACGTTGTTTTCACGCAAATCGAGGCATTTTTGAGACTGACGGAGGGTTGTAGGGCTCTGGAACCGAGGTGAATGGGCAGGAGGGTTGAAATTTCTTCACCATTTACTTAATGAGAGGGGCTGTATTTATAGGCTGTCAAACTGAAGAACAGGCCGTCCGGCTAGATCTTCATTTGAGGGCTTTTTGGGTATTTGAAGATTTTCTGAGACTTATGGGAGATCATGAAGAACAGGCCGGACGGCCACTCCTTCAGTTTGAGGGTATTTTGGTCTCTTCAGCCTTGGATTTGATTGATGTTGACTAGAGGGTCCATACATGTGTGCCATGTGTCCAGCTTAGTCACTAAGAAAGCCATTTTGCTCCGTATGGCCGGGTTTTGAATTTTTTTTTAAATAACTGTCCGAATAAATGTCGAAACAGTCCCGGAAAGTCCTGGAAATTGCGTATTTCTGGAAAAGTGGTATTTTCACGTGTGCGAACGTGTGTTGAATACACTTTGAAATTTTGAATGCTCGGGACAGTCCTGAAAAGTCTCGTTAACTTGGAAAGTGTGAGTTAACGGATTGTAACGATCCGGATTTGGGTACTTACAGTAGCCCCTTGGTGACGTCACTTACGGAGGAAGTGGGGGTCGTAGAAAAAAGATAAGAATCCAAATCGGGGGATGCCTTATGGAGAGACCTGAGCGGTCGAATGGTTGGATCTTAAAGCAAGGATTCCTACGTATCCACGGGGGAATCAAGTCGATTGTAGTTCTTGTTTGTTGAGTACAAGGGATTTAACAAACTTACACCGGGTCACGAGATCTTACGCTGGGGATCTGACGAAATGGCAAGAACGGCTGTGTTAAACTGGCGTTTTTAACAACACGATCTGAGTTCGAAGGAAGGATTGACGTTCTAACGACGGTATTAGGAACAGAATGACATGAACGGTTGTGTTAAACTGACATTTTTTAACAACACGGTCTGAGTTCGAAGGAAGGATTGACGTTCTAACGACGGGGTTAGGAACGGAATTTAACCTCGAGAGAGGATGGTACATTACTGAGGAAAAGCGTTCAGAGTTCTAACAAAGGCGGTTAGAAACTGAGGAGGTGATTGATGTTCCTTAAAAGGATAGTCTTATGATCCTACTCGAAAGGAATGTTCGGTCTTACGATGATGGCCGAAGAGGGATTGTTGTACGGGCTTACAATGGTTGTCGTTGAAATGAGATGGTCGGGCTTACGATGACGGCCGAAATTTAACCTCAAGAGAGGGATGTTAGAGATTTCTAACTGGGAATTTAACCTCAGAAGAGGGGCGTTAGAGATGTCTAGCTGGGAATTTAACCCCGGGAGAGGGGAGTTAGAGATGTCTAAATGGGAATTTAACCTCGGGAGAGGGGCGTTAGAGATGTCTAACTGGGAATTTAACCTCGGGAGAGGGGTGTTAGAGATGTTTAACTGGGAATTTAACCTCGGGAGATGGGTTTTAGAGATGTCTAACTGGGATTTATCTCGGGAGAGGGGCGTTAGAGATGTCTAACTGGGAATTTAACCTTGGGAGAGGGGCGTTAGAGATGTCTAACCGAGGATTTTGATAACTTTTGAGCAAAATCATCAAATTTGAAAAGATGAGGGGCTGATTGGTCATTTGGGACAAAATGGCCCATCCTGTAAAATAGGCCGGACGGCCACTTCTTCAATTTGGCATGATTTAAACAGCCGTCTGCCAGAAAGGAAGAAGGAGAGAAAATTGAGAACTTTGGCCGAGAGAAAGAGAGAAAAGAGAGAAAAAAATTGTGATTTTCTTCGATTCTTTGTTGAAACTTTGAGAGATTATCGCTATGGAAGCGAGATTAGGACGAAGGGGTCGACATAGGAGGACCGATAATGAGAGGAAGAAGCTTAGGAGGACGGTGCGAGCGACCGAGCTTCCTTTGGATCCGATCGAGTTTTACAAAGCTCGAGATAGTCACAAATCCAAGGAAGGGATTGCGAGGAAGGTAAGCATTCTTTTGAATTCCTTTGAATTCTTGAATTTTTGGAATTGATTTGAATTGATTTAGGGTTCTTGTTGCCCATTTTGGGGCTTTTTCTCTTGTTATGCCCCTTTGTTGAAATTGATTATTGTGTGATGCTATTAGGGTTATGGGTAGACAATGTAGAAAATTTGGTGGAAAAATTCCATGCCTAGCTATGTTTTCCAAAATTAAAGTGTGTCAATTCGGGATGGAGCAATTTTGAAATGATATGAAAAAGTCTCCGGATTAGACGATTTTTTTTCTTTTTTGAAATGATTTTTTGAACTGAGATGAAAAGACTTGAACTAATTCCGAACTAAAATGGAAGCTTTGAAATGGTTCCGTAAATATTTTGAAACGAAAATATTTTAGGAAATGGACCGTTAATACTCCGAAATGGGACGGAAGTATTTTTAGGAAGAGAACCGTTAATGAAACAGGATTTTTGAAATTTGAACTGTAAATACTCCGACTTGGGACGGAAATATTTTTAGAAAAATGGACCGTTAATGAAACGGGATTTTTTGAAATTTGAACTGTAAATACTCCGACTTGGGACGGAAGTATTTTTAGGAAAATGGACTGTTAATGAAACGGGATTTTTGAAATTTGAACCGTAAATACTCCGACTTGGGAAGGAAATATTTTTAGGAAAATAATTGGATTATATCTTTGTGATGATATATTTGTGTGATTTTGTTTCATGACATGTATATTTTTGCGTATGTTATTTGGTATTAACATACCTTTGTTGTGTCTTACCTGCAGGGGCGAGGGGCGATTGACTTGTCCACTACCAAGAGTAGGGGAAATGTTGAGGCGGTAAGCGAGCTGTGAGAAATGTTCCCGGATGTGACTCGGGGTGGAGAGAGAAGGTTGAGGCAGCTAGTAATTGATTCTGGTCTGGGGGGCTTCATTAGCTTAATGGTTGTGGTGACGTCGACGTAGAGGGTCAAGGCTATTCACGTGGCTTTTAGCAAGTAAAGGTGGGATACGACCCACACTTTTCACTTCAGGTGGGGGGGAGGCAACTATTACTCCCACTGACTTCGCAGCGATCACCGGGTTATCGTTTCGGGGCAATCCCATAGGGTGGTTCGAGGAGTTTACAATGGAGCAGCTTACGGATCTGCTTGGCTTTGATATCACAGATGCCAGGGGCACCAGTATTCTGTACGGCTCGATGGAGGTACATTTGAGAAGAGGCATAGACGCTTATCTGGCTGGCTCCGAGAGGATGACATCCCATCGACTGGCTCAGGCGTTCTTGTGGTTTGCTCTGTCAGCAACCATTTTCCCCAACACTGATACGAAGTGCCAGTTTGCCTTGCTCGACTCTTTGACTGATTTGGAGGCAGTGAGAGGATTCGCCTGGGGAGAAGCCATCTTGGATGAGCTTTTCTTTGCCTTGGACAAGTATTCCCGGGGGGAGAACTCGCTTTGCTATTTCCAGTTTGCATTGGATGTGAGCTCTCTTTTTCTCTTCCTTGTCTCACTTTTATTTGTCTGCATATGTTTTGTAGTTGACATATCTTTCTTGTCACCTTTCAGATATGGTGTTTTGAGGTGTTCCATCCACAGCGGTGGAGTATCAAGGAGGAGTATGCCCTCCTGTTTCCTACTATGCTGACCTGGCAGAAGGAGGCTAGTAAACCGGTGAGGTCGAGGGAAAGCACCAGGGTGAATTATGAGGAGGTGTCCGTGGCTCTGGAGCGGGACTTCTCGTCGAGGGTGAACTTGACTTGGTGGAGCCGGCTTGATCAGGTGGTCATTGATGCTGTCAGGGAGGTGACGAGTCATAGGAAGCTGCTGCTGGGGCTTCATTGCGACATCCTGTATCTGGGCGAGAGAGTGACTTTCTAGTATGCTCCAGGATCGGGTCCCATGGTTCCCAGGGATCCTCCTGTCTTCATGGTGCAGCCATTGCTTTTGGACAGGGATGAGCTGCTCCGGTATAGGCTAGGAGTGCCTTTTGCTGAGAATGTCCTTGAGGACGCTGATTATGATATATTTTGGAGGATGAGGCTGAGGAGCCCACAGGTGCTAGCTAGAGAGGGTGAGGACCCTGCACGTCCCAGAGATCCTTCGATCCCCCGCACTCGCTTTGCATATGAGGGCATTGGTGGTTCTCGTCGGCGGCTGATGGTTCCAATTCCTGAGCAGGTGAGGCCTCGATATAGAGTCGATCCTGGCACTACTGTGAGTATCTTGTTGATTTCATGCACTGTACCCACTTTCTGTATATGTACATCTGTGTTGTTCTTTCCGTCTTTTGATAGCTTCCCTGATTTGCAGGTTTCTAGACATACCAACGATCTGACTGCCAGAAGTCTGGAGGGAGTGACCGGCTTTGCCCAGCGGCTTCTTGACAACTTGCAGTGCAGTTCCAGGAGAAGTGCGACTGTCCATGAGCCTATGCCCTCCAGGCCGTCTGTGGCTAGGGACTCATCTGCTTCCACGACTGGCGGGATAGATGCGGGGCAGAGCTTTGGTCAGTCTTCTGTTGAGACTTCTGGATCACAGGCCCGACATTCTTTGTATTTGGGTTTTGAGCATGGGGAATCTTCGAGAACACAGGCACGGGGCCATCATTCCTCTTATACCAAAGTAAATGACTTCGTGAGTTACCTGTACGCCACAAATCCTGTTGCAGCGGCACAGTATGTCGAGTGCTCAGATGACGAGCAAGATTCAGAGTAGCCTTGTTGTATCTTAGATAGCTGTATGCACTGCTTTGTCTTAGACATTGATTGTACTCGAGATGCCTCAATTCGGGGGCAAGACTTTGTACATCGTATTTATCATGATTGCTTTTTTACTTACTCTTGGCATTTATCCGAACCGGATAAGCAAGTAGGTTGATCAAAAATAAATAATAAAGGAAAGATACACTGAATAATAGTTTGAACAAGCAAAATTTATAGCTATTATGCATTGTTATTTATTACTTACACTGTCGCACGAGCCTAGAATGGATTTGGCATTTTGCAAAAGGTGAATGAGTCACGGGTGTTTGGTTGATTTGGACAAGGATGAACAGGGTGCATCTTGGAATGGTCAAGGAACATTGGCGCAGCAAGGTTGCAGGTTAACTGGGTCAAACTGAAAGACAGGCCGGCCGGCCAAATCTTCAGTTTCGACTTCCTTAAATTGCAGTCCAGTTTTTGCAGATTTCAGAAGTCTTAAGCATGTTTCCATCGATTCTTGAAGTTGGAAATTTGTTTTCTCTCTCAAAAACTTGAAATTCCCTTGTTTTTCATGGCCATGTTTCCAAGGATGTCGACTCAGATGCAAGAGCAATTCCTGGATAGGTTCAAGACGTGGGTGAGGTACCATATGAGGCATAACAAGGAGTTTTTCAAAAGCTGTTATAGGATAAAGTCGGTATGGGCTTTGAAGGAGCTTTTCCCCGGACTGGGATCTTCTGAGAGCTGCGGCTCATTTCTGGGATGGGAGAAGGCATGTTTATAGCTTCTCGTACAATGAGATCACGCCCACATTCGAGGACTTTCGAGCTATCCGTGGAGGACCTGAGGTGGAGCATGTTGCTCTTCCTTTGACGGGAGGAATGACGACCGTTGAAAAGTTGACGTCTCTTCTTGGCATTTCTGTTGAAGAAGCTTACAGGATGCTGATACCTCACACTGACTATATTGACATCTCGGGGATGCAGGATAAGTTCGTGAGTGCTAACTATACCGTTGCTGCGTGGGATGCTTTTGCTCTGTGCGTGATAGGCACTCTGTTCATGTTTACGTCCTTGGGAGTGTGTCATCACAGTATTCTGGACCTGGTGGGGCAGTGTCGGGGCGGAGAAGATATCGTGCCCTTGATCTTAGGCGAAACATTCCATGGTATTGATCGAATGGCGACCGGTAGCCGGTACATGTGGGGAGGAAGTCCCGCTATGCTTATTCTGTGGCTGAGGGAGAGGTTGCAAGTTATTCCTAAGGTTCCAGTGACATGTGATCCTTGGTTCTTCTCTCGGAGACCCTTGGAGATAGGAGGCAGTCATGCTGACTGGGAACTTTGAATGGCCAAACTCCGTACACATCATTTGCGATGGTGGGTTCCTCACTGGAAACTGCAGACGTGTTGGACCGTTCAAGATGGTCTTCTCATTGTCAGAGTTCCGGGGCTTTCCCAGTCTTCTTTTTATATCCCGTCTCTGGTGCTATGGCAGTTCGGGATGGAGCAGGTTCCTTTGATGGACTTAAGTGATGCCGCAACCTTTGAGATGGGATCGCTTTCCATGGATGATCCTTCGACGTTCTTGCTTTTCATGCGGTTGTGGCAATATGCCTCTTTTCCCTTCAGGGTTCTCTTTCATCGGAGAGGGGGCACTGTTCTATCCACTGGCTACTTGAACTGGTATGAGGAGTGAATAGGGGAGACACAAATGGCACTTTTGTGGAGATAAAGTGAGCTATTGGGTCTTAACCACCGTGACAGCTCGACTTTGAGGAGGGCCGAAGCGATGGCTAACCCTCAAGATAGTACAGGGATGATATGGCTGATT
This sequence comes from Adenophora triphylla var. japonica, assembly GCA_022495995.1. Lineage (NCBI taxonomy): Eukaryota > Viridiplantae > Streptophyta > Magnoliopsida > Asterales > Campanulaceae > Adenophora > Adenophora triphylla. The sequence goes on from JAFEMH010000372.1 coordinate 745,875, forward strand.
ATGAGTTCAACGCTAGTCGGTTGGCCGACATGAGCACGGATATGGTGGCTTGGAGAGAGGCAGCTCATAGTAGAGCAAGGGAAAGGGTTGCACTGGCAGCAACAGGTTTGACAGAGGATTCGTAAAGGGTCCTAGAGTCAGGCAGGAGAACGACAGGGATATTTCCTGTGAAGACGAAGAATACCCACCGTGTAAAAGGGAAGGGAAGGAAAGATGAAGGATCGAGCACGAGTGGCTAGATTGACCTTGCACTTCGGAATATCCACCCACTGTCATTGCAGACATATTAGGTTTAAATAAGTGTTTTATGTTGCTTTGCAAGCATGTAGTGAGTCAAGAGTAGACCGTGTTTGAACTCATCAAAAATTGTTTTAACCGTAATGAATTTGTGGGTTAATTTAAGAGTTTTTCGAAACACAACTGATTGGTGTTGAATTTGAAATTTTATTTGTTTTTGAGACCGAACCAATGATAGCTTCCTACGTTCCCATTTTACATATGGACTAAGGGGCTCAGGTCACCGTAGTTCAACACTTTTGAGAAAGTAGAAGTGGGATGAAAAGTGCGACCCTGATTTTTACCTAGATCATTTTGAGGATGTATCTAGTTGAATATTACTCTTTTAGCACTTTGATTTTACTGATTGGGGAAATATGGGGAGAGAGAGTTGACTCTAGTTCTTCCTCAAACGAAGTATCTGCGGAGCTTGCTTCCGTTTACTGGATTGACGAAAGGGTTTTCATCCAAATCGGCCAGCTTCATTGCTCCGCCGGAGAATATTTTCTATACCACGAACGGGCCTATCCAGGTAGGTTCCCATTTTCCGAGGGGATTGGTCTGTGCAGGAGGTTTTTCTTTAAGCACCAAGTCGCCTTCTCTGATGTCTCGGGTCTTGATTTTCTTATCAAATGCTCGGGCCATTCTGCTTTGGTAGGCACTAGTATGTTCCAGGGCTTTCAATCCTCGTTCTTCGAGTAGAGCCAATTCATCATGACGGCTTTAGAGCCATTCAACTTCATTGATCCCGTTTTCCAAGAGGACTCGCAGGGAGGGGATTTCTAGTTCAACTGGTAACATTGCTTCCATTCCATATGTCAGTGCGAAAGGAGTCTCCCCTGTGGCGGTTCTGACTGATGTTCGGTATCCCTAAGTCAAGTACAGCTTTTCGGGCTAATCCCGTCCTCGTACGGCCATCTTTTTTATTATTCTTGCAAGAGTCTTGTTTTCTACTTCTACTGCACCGTTAGTCTGTGGTCTGTAGGGAGAAGACTTGTGGCGTGTAACTTTGAACTCAGTTAACAGCTGGTCACAATCTCCTTCGAAGTGGGTCCCATTATCGGATATGATCTCGTTGGGCACTCCGTATCTGCACATGATGTTTTCCTTGATGAACTCGGCCACCTTCTTGGAATTCAGTACTTTGTATGATCTGGCTTCCACCCATTTGGTGAAGTAGTCGACAACGACTAATATGAACTCGTGGCCGTTGCTCCCAGGTGGAGTAATTTTGCCGATGATCGCGTCGATTCCCCATGTGGCGAAAGGCCATGGTGTAGTCATGCAATAAAGCTCGTGAGGAGGAATATGATTGAGGTTGGAAAAGCGTTGACACTTGTCGCAGCTTCTGACGAACTGGATGCAGTTTGTTTCCATTGATACCCAGTAATAGCCCATACGGAGGATGATCTATGTCAATGCTCGGGCGTTCATGTGGGGGCCGTAGGCTCCGTTGGTAATTTCGTTCATCAACTCGACGGCTTTTTCTTTGCTCACACATCGAAGGAGTGGTCCTTGGTGACGCTTCTTGTATAACATACCCCCCAGAATGACGAAGTGGGATGCCAGGCGTTTTAGAGCCACCATGCTTTTCGCTTTGATGCATTCTTTGTAGTTTTCGTCTTCATTTATGAAAGAGGCTTCTCCACTTTTGAGGTACTGGTAGATTTAGTTGTACCAGGGTTCGTCGATCGGTTCATGTTCAACTTCGATCTCACAACAGTAGGCTGGGGTTTCCCGTCTCACTACTTTGAATGGCTTTACTGATTTTCCTTCGGGAATTTAAACGAGAGAGGCTAGAGTGGCCAAGGCATCGGCGAAGCAGTTCCTGTCTCTCGGTAAGTAGTGGAAAGAGATTTCCTTGAACTGAGCGATGAGCTCTTCCATGTATGCATGGTACTTCTGGAGGCCAGGGTCTATCGTCTTCCAAATGTTGGATACTTGATTGATGATCAGTGTCGAGTCTACGTACACTTCCAATTCTTTGATGTTGCGTTAAAGAGCAGCTTCCAAACAGGCTACGCTTGCTTCATATTCTGCCGCGTTGTTAGTTGCTTCGAAATTCAACTTTATGGCTATGGGAGTGTGCTCGTCCTTTGGATCGACTAAGAGCATTCCAATACCATTTCCTTTCTTGTTGGTTGCCCCATCGAAGAAGAATTGCCAGCGGTTTTTACTGTCGAGCGAAAAGATTCCATCATCGGGAAACTGTGGATAAGGACCCTTGAGTTCACTGCTTGGGAAGTCTGCCAGTTGATCTGCCATTACTCGACCCTTTGTTGATTTTCTGGTCATGTACTTAATGACCACTTGGCTAACCTCATTGATAGTGATGGCTTGTCGAAGAGATATTTGACGGGGTCCATCTTGGAGATCAGAAGTACTGAATGAGATTGTATGTAGTATTTCAGCTTCCCGACTACCCATACCAAGGCGGTACAAGTTTTCTCTAAGGCTGAGTAGTTGGGTTCACTTCCCTGAAGCTTTCGGCTTACGAAGTAGATTGCATTCTCAACTTTTTAATCTTTTTGTTCTTGCGCCAGCATAGCCCCAATTGACGTATCAGTCACAGTCAGATATAGGAGGAGTGGCTTATCTTTATGTGGTGGGCACAGGATCGGGGGATTCACCAAGTATATCTGTAAGTACCCAAATCTGGCCCATGCCTTCCGGTTAAGTTTTCCGGCAATTCCCCGAACTTTCCTAAAGTTCAGGGGCAATTTGAGAACTTTTCCAAACCTTCCGAGGGGCGAAGGACTTGCTAGGAATTAAAATTTCACGTAGTCCTTTGCTGAAAAAGACCTTCTAGAAGGCCACCTTGCATGGTTCTAGAAATAAGCTGAGTCACCTCTGAATAAGACCGCACGGCCTCATTAGCCCTGGGGTTACAGCCGCACGACTTCATTAGCCATCACCAGACTGCCTATAAATAGAGGCCTTATCTACCCATTTTAATATACAGTTTTTAGTATTGTTACTCTGCCAAAATTCCTACATGAATTTCCAGAGAGCTGAGAGCAACCAAAACCACCTCCCCCCTCTTCAAAACCCTTCAAAAGTTGGTCCTTCCTTAGGCAAACTTCAAGGAGATAGAGGGACACCACCATTGGTAACCTCTCTTCCTCTTTTCCTTAAAAATATACTTGTCATTACTTGTCATATTACTCCTTGATTTACATATTGTCATATATTTGATTGGTATTTGATATATTATCATTAAAGATCACATCTTTAGTCACGTAAATCATACATACCCCATTCCCCTATCACATAGGATCCATGGAAGATCCAACCCAAGGATGAACAATAAGACCTCAAAAGGCTTGTTCTAGGGTGGATCTCTCACATGGTGATGTGAAAATAGCATCCTTTGCATATAAAAATGTCATCTTTATATATAAAGTAGCATCCTTTGCATATAAAATGTCATCTTTGCCTATAAAAATGTCATCTTTTCCATAAAAATGTCATCTTTATGCATGAATGTCATTCCCCCTTCCCATAGACCTTGCTTCCAAGGATTGTCCACCTAAAAGGTTCATAAAGGACATAGGAAACCATAAAGGTCCTTCCTTTTCATTCCTAGTCTTAGCTTGCATCATGTTCATTACATATGTTTGCATAAAATATCATCTTTAGCTTAAAATGCATTCCCCATGTCCCTCATGGTTGGATCTCTCTCCAAGGATTGCCTAGTGACCTTCATAAGGCACAAAAAGGCATATGATGAGTATAAAGATCCAATCTTTATACCCCTCCCCTAGTCCCCTTTGGTACTTGGATGCATCTCTTGGAGCGAAATGGTGTAAAGGTCCTATCTTTACATCATTTCCGCCACTTAAAGATGCCATAAATGGATTCTCCTTTGGAAAAGGATGAACTTGAGCCCCACATCTCCGATCATCACTTGAGACGAGCATAAATGTCCCGTAAGAGCTCAAATCGTCTCAAGATGTAGGATTGATGGGCAAAGGTCATTCCTTTCTAAAGAGTCTCATCCTTGGACTATAAAAAAATGGTGTCCCTATTACGATCACATGTGACCCAAGGTCTCATAATGTTGATCATAAGTCCAAGATGAGAACGGGACCAAAGTCCCTAACACATCAAAAATCCAAGGAATCCCGAGCGATAACCAACTCATGGTTTATACGTCCGGAAGATAACTTGGTACATTCCCTCCTTTTCAAAAAACACATCCCACACACGAAAACACTAAGGCAAGCATGAAAATTGGATCTTGGAAGACTTGCTTCGGCAAGGATCTTTGGGTGAACGACAATCCGTTCTTCCCAAAGGGTAAGTTAACCTCCGGACCCAAATCATTTTTTTCAAAGTTTTGAGGAAATCAAAATGGCGTGGCGACTCCGTTTTTCAATTTAAACCGGATGTTTTCAAACTGATGTGAGGCGGTGATCCCCCTTACACGAGAAAGCGGTTTCCAAATAAAAATATAGGAAAGCCGCGATCTTGGGTACCACATTCACAGTTTGGCGACTCTGCTGGGGATTAAACCAAAGGAGAAAGCTTTCATTTTTTTTTGAAATAAAAAATGATACCCGGTATATAGGTGGAAACCATTAAGCTTTCCGTTATCGCCTCCTAACACGAGTCTGGGATAAACTATGGTCTAACAATCCCACGTACCGGTATCTCTTTTCAAAAAATAAAAGAAGAAAGCTTTTTTCGAGTGGGTTAGCCTTCCGTCGCGGATCCGACTCTCATGTTTGCCTTCCTTTTTCTTGCATTGCATTGCATACATCATTGGTTCTTGGGAATTGTGTATATTCTGAAAATGAACGGAAAGCTTGCTGGAAGCTGAAAAAGGTGCCACAAAGGCCGGAAAAACAACCTGCAGATCAAAGAGATTGGAACCTGGAAAATTGATTGATGCAGCCGTACGGCTTGATTCTCCTTGAATCCTAGCCGGTCGGCTTCATTAGCAATTCCACCAGGACAAAAATTGAGATTAATCTGGCACTTTAGCAAACTGGGGCTATTCAGTTCCAAGATCGACTCCGGCTCCCTTAAAATTTACATGCTTATTTGCTGCATTTCCCCCGTCCCGAAAAATCATTCCTTTAAAACACATTTCTGAAAATTTCTGTTTTAACTCAAAAAGGAACGTTTTTAGGAGGCCGCACACTACGCGCACCTTATATATCTTGTACACTTTGCACGCACGTCCCTTTAACCCGGGGTGGTTGTTCAGTTGCAGCCACGGACAAGATTACGATGCTCCCGGCGCGCACGGAATCACCCCAAACTCCTCCATGGCGGCCGGTGTCGACCAATGTGCATGCCCGTGTCACACATTTCAAAACCGTGACTTTTGGGTTGGTTTTGGTCTAGTCCGTGTCATATAGCCCAGCTTGCATACCCCGTAAAGGTCAAACCTTAGCCCATGACGGAAGTCAAGATCTTTCGCACAAGCGGAGCTCTGCCGAAATTTTGACAAGGAAAAATTGGCAAGATCTTGACTCCGGCGTTTGACTTTGACTTTGACCCGCACGGGATACGTAGGAGTCAAGCCCGAGTCCGTGCCAAAAATCCAAAGATCTTTCGCGCAAGCGAAGCTCTACCAAAATTCCGACAAGGAAAAATTGGCAAGATCTTGACCCGGCATTGACTTTGACTTTGACTTACGCAACGTATGCAACGAAGTTCAATATGACAATGTGTCATCCGGCTTTTACCGCCCGACCCATGCCTATTATTTTCTTGGACAATGCCAAAAAGTCAAAACGTCAGTCGCGCAAGCGAAACTCTGCCGAAATTCCGATAAGGCTGAAAAACGAGACTTTCCCGGCATTGCCTTGACTATAATCCGCATCCCGCGTGCGTTAAAAGTTCCTATGACCCACTAGACCCATTAGGAGCGTTCTTCTCTCTCGGTCGGTGGGATCCGTGTGCCTTATAGGACCCTCGCCCGGGGCTGTCCACCCTGGGAGGTCGAAATACAGGTGGAATACGAGGGGCTTATAGGCGTAGTGACGGAGCCCACTGATCCAGGATCTAGAGTAGTTGCGAAAAAGAAGGGCAAACCCTTTTCCAACCAAATAGAAATTAATAAAAGACACCGTTTTAAGTAAACTAGAAGATTCTTAATTTGCATATTGCCTGAGCCTTCAGCCTAAACACCTACCCCGAGTCTAAACCTCTCCTATCCCTTTCCCGTAGTAAGAAAGAATCGGGTGAGAATACCGGGTCAGCAGTGTGTCGGTGCAGAGGTCTCAGATAATCTGTCAAAATCGTCAAGTTTCAACATCCCAGTGTTAAGAAGGGCCCATGTGGTAATCAACAATGGAGATAACCAAGTAGTTGGAGGAGTCGTCCTAGCTCAACCCAGACCCCACATCTGGTATGATGTGTGTGATTGTGAGGGCTGCTTGGAAGATGCTTATCAAGATTAGATTAACGAGGATGGTCCTTCAAGAAAGAAGAAGAAGAGGAAGTCCATGCAACAGAAATTGAAGGAAAGGTACGAAGCAGGAGACAAAAGTGTGGGAACCCTAGAAGAGCCCTCTAGCAAATTCGACTATTACGTCAGTTATGCCAAGGAACCCGTCAAGGAGCCGGTCATTTAAAAACACAGCCCACTCGACACTCCCGTCATTCGACCCTCTTGAAGCGGAGAACTCTGAGTTTGTTGCCATTGTGAAGTTCAACGAAAAGCTAGCAGATTTGGAAGCAGAATACAAAACTCCTATAGAATACATGGTTAATCAAGGAAGAATCAAAGTCTCTCCCGAAGAAGATTTCATCAACATCATCCAGGCCAACCCTCCCGTTGGCTACACAGATAAGGTTGTGATATCAAAGATCGGTAAAGAGAAGATGACTTATTGTGATGTACCCGATTTTTGAAATCAAACGGAGTCGCCACGCCATTTTTATTTTGAGGGCCAAAACTTTGAAAAAAGCCCGAGATCAGAGATTTAGGTTCGGAGGTCACGTTACGTGCCGGGAAGGACGTTAGTGTGCACCCGACGCGCCTCGCAAAACGAGTCTTCCAAACATTTGAAATCCTTTGTTGGGTGTGTGTGTGTGTGTGTGTGTTTTGACCAAAACGAGTTGAAACTGAGAAAAACAAAAATAGGGAACTCTTTATAAGACTTTGAACAATCCCCAAGATTTTTGGTATGATTTTTGGGTCGAGTCTTGGCACTCAAAAGATTTTTGGATTTGAAAAGCAATTCTGCCAGAATGAAAGAAGGCAGTTGACCCTTGACTTTGAAATGGACTTAAAGGCTTCAAAACCTCAGAATCTGGGGAAAGTCCGAGAATGAAAGTTTCTTAAAACACCATAAATAGGGTTTCTGCAAAGGAACTTTCCATTTTGGAAGTAATTTGAGGGGTCAAAACCTTCTAGAAATCTCAGATGTGAAATCTGGATTTCCAGAAGCTGATGAACTGGCCTCTAAAAGAAAAATTGAAAAAAGGAGTTTTACTTACTCAAAAAATAAAATAAAATTATTTCTGGAAAGCTCTGGATGTTGGCTACAAAAAGTATTTTGTAGTCAACATCCAATTCCAAGTTTTACTGGGTCCAAAAAATAGGAAAATGGACTGAGGTCTCAGAACAATGCTACTGGACAGCAAGATGTTCTTGAAGGAAAATGTGATTTTTGGGGGGTTTGCATCTATGTTCACCCCATTTTCATCCCTAGACTTGATACCACTACTTTTTATTAAGTGGTTATCATATTCAAGTCATCCTTGGGGAATTTATGGGGTTTAAACATGTCCTTTGCAAAGGGAAAGGGGGTTTTGTAAAGATGAAACCAAAGAGAAAGAATTGACTAAAGATCTAAAATGTGGACCACTTGAGATGGTCATTCATGAAGATGAACTTCAAGATGACCATCTTAGGTCAAAACTCAAGTTAAACTAGACATAAAATAAGTCAAAGTAAGAAGAACAAGATGATCAAGAAATCAAAAGAGAATTTTAGGGTTTTGAGAAGGAGGGCTTTACTAATGGTGACACCCTATCTTCCTAGGCTTGGAATTTGACTTGAGGAGTATCAAGATTTGGTGTTTGGCTTGAGGAGTATCAAGGTTTGGTGTTTGTATTTGTGTTTGGAGTGAGATTGGGAAAGATTCAAGAGAAAATGGTGGCAATCTAGAGATTCCCACTGTTTTCTCTCTATATTTCGCTAACTTTGTTCTTGTGATCAAAATGTGTTGTGTAAACCGAGAGAGGAGGGTTCAATTTATAGGCCTCTCTGAAATTACATACATGTCCGCGGAGGTCCTCAGAAACGTGCTCGGTGCATTAAATGCCGCTCCAGGCTTTGAACAGAAGAATATTTTTCAAAATATCGCGAAATTGTTTTTCAACTTGCTGTTTCGGGATTTTCTTAATTCTTTTGCTTTTTTGGATTCCTTTTTTGGTTTAACTTTAAATGGCAAACCCTAACCTACTCTTGCTTGGTTAGGAAGGTTAGAGATTGTTAGAAATGTTAGAAATGTTAAAACTTTCGTTAACTTTCTAACGAAAAAACTACCAACTCAAATTGGAGCACTTACACTTATCAGCAGTGTATTGACAAGATGAGCCAGACCCTCCAGTCAATGAGTTCGGTTGTTACGGACGAGTTCGTCGAGAAATTGCATCAGGCTTCTCTGAATCCCCGCACCATCTTTCCAAGATACCGGCCTACGAATGATTTTTGACAAGTTTTCGATCAGTTCGAAGCTTCCACCTTTCTGAGGAATGCTGACAAGACTGCTACTCCCCAGGGCAATAGCAAGAGTGAGTAAACCCCAGTCCAACCCGTGTCAAACACTTCGAGTCAATAAGTAGTGTAGGGTCCAGAGTCATTAGGGTCAAGAGTCATGTGAGTCAGGAATCTTTGAATTCCAGTCCTCCGAGTCATCCGAAGGCCTCACGTTTGAGGATTATGAATATGTAGCCAATGTCATCTTTCCTTTCGCTTTGAATGAAATGACAGATCTTTCTGAGTATCCCCTTATTGCCAACTTAACAAATGATAAATTAACTAAAAACTTAACAACAGTTAATAATGAATCATTTGAACAAGATGCAAACACACTAAACGAACAATACATTAAAGAAATCTTTAAGTAGGTTACAGACAAAGAGGAAAACCGGGCCCAAGCTGCCGAGGAGGTTTTGACAAGTGTTAACTTGGGTACTGTCAAGGAACCTAAAGAGACACATATTGGAAGCTTCTTCCAGGGGGTTGAACGGGACGGTGGTCAATCTCGGAGAGAATACATGGACGTTTTGCATGGTCAAACAGGGGATATGCCGGGCTACACGGTTCAATTGTGGAGCACATAATCCCTCTAGCACCGGATGCTAAGCCGCAGCGTAAACCGAGAAAGATCAAGCCTGAGTGGTCTCTACAGGTCAAAGAAGATATTGAGAAGCTACTGCGGGTAGGATTCATCAGAGTCATCGAATATCCGACATGCCTATCCAACATTGTAACTGTGACTAAGGCCAATGGGAAGGTGCGCTGCTATGTAGATTTTCGGGATCTGAACAAGGCCAGCCCCAAAGACGACTATCCCTTGCCAAACATAGACATTCTGGTGGATGCCACTACTAACTACAAAGTCAAATCCTTCGTTGATGGCTTTGCTGGCTACAACCAGATCAAGATGGCCGAGGAGGACCAAGAAAAGACAACCTTCACCACACCATGGGGAACGTACTGCTATACTGTTATGCCATTTGGGCTTAAAAATGCCGGGGCTACTTATCAGAGGGCAGCGACCGCACTCTTTCACGACATGATCCACAAGGAGATTGAGGTCTACGTCGATGACATGATAATCCACTCCAAAGGCGAGGATGGACAGCACTTTGTCGACCTGCGAAAGTTCTTTGAGAGGCTGAGACAGCATTCCATGAGACTGAACCCTGCCAAATGCACCTTTGGAGTGACAAGGGGAAAAGTGCTTGGGTATATGGTCACGGAGCGAGGTATTGAAGCCGACCCCCGAAAGATCAAGGCCATTATGGACATGAGGCCACCTCGAACCCAGACAGAGGTCAAAAGCTTTATGGGCAAACTACAGTACATCAGCCGTTTTGTCAACCAGTTGACTACCATGTGCGAGCCCATCTTCAAGCTCATGAAGAAGAATGCAGACACAGAATGGACCGAGGAATGCCAAGACGCCTTTGACCAGATCAAGGCGTACCTAGTACATCCTCCGGTGCTATGCCCCCCACATAGACAGAAACCTCTTCTGCTCTATCTCACTGTCACTGATACGGCAGTTGGGGCTATGCTTGCTCAGGAGAAGAAGGACTCTCGAGTAGAGAATGCCATTTACTTTGTCAGCCGGAAGCTGCAGGGGAGTGAGCTCAATTACTCAGCATGTGAAAAGACTTGTGCAGGACTAGTTTGGGTAGTCAGTAAGCTGAAGCATTACATGCAAGCCCACTCTGTGAACTTGGTCTCGAAAATGGATCCCATCAAGTACATCTTCGACAAGCCTTCCCTTTCGATGCGTCTAGCAAAGTGGTCGTTCTTCTTAGTTGAGTATGACATCAACTATGTGACGAGAAAGGCAATCAAGGGTCAAGCGCTGTCAGACCATCTGGCAAACTTCCCTAGTAATGAGGACCGCGGGCCTGAACCCCAATTCCCAGATGAAGGGATCTTCGTAGTTAAGCCTGAGAACCGATGGCAGCTTTTCTTTGACGGAGCTGCTAACAAGAGAGGAAACGGCGTAGGAATGCTACTGGTCGATCCAAAAGATGAGCACACGCCAATAGCCCTTAAGTTGAACTTCCTTGCCACGAACAATGTTGCCGAGTACGAAGCTTTCATTGCTGGTCTAGAGGCAGCCTTAGAAAGGAATGTCAAGGAGCTCGAGGTTTATGGAGACTCAGCCCTGATCATCAACAAGGTCTCCAACAAGTGGAAGACTATAGACCCCAACCTTCAAAGGTATCATGCCTACATGGAAGAGTTGACTGAGCAGTTCAGAGAAGTGACCTTCCATTACCTGCCAAGGGAAAAGAACAGATTCGCAGATGCCTTAGCTACTCTAGCCTCACTGGTAGAGATCCCTGAGGTAAAGGCAATAAAACCCTTCAGAGTGGGTAGAAGAGAAGCCCCGGCTTTCTGTTGTGAAGTAGACTTGGGACCCGAGCCTGTCAAGGAACCCTGGTACAGTCAGATTTATCAGTTTCTCAAAGACGGAGAGTCATCTTTCAAAGACGAAGAAGGTAAACCAAGGGAAGGTATCAAGGCCAAGAGCTTGCAAGCCCTGAAACGGTTGGCCTCCCATTATGTCATCCTAGGGGGCGACCTGTACTAGAAATGGTACCAGGGACCACTCCTCCTGTGTGTCACCCAAGAAAGGGCTAGAGAGTTAATGACCGAAGTCCACAATGGTCCCTGCGGTCCTCATATGAATGCCAGAGCATTGATGCAATTGATCCTCAGAATGGACTACTACTGGATTTCCATAGAAACAGACTGTGTCCAGCATGTCCGAGCGTGCGACAAATGTCAAAGGTTTGCCAACCTCAACCATCTTCCGCCTCATGACTTGTACTGCATGACGACTCCTTGGCCGTTTGCAACTTGGGGTATTGACATGATAGGGAAGATAGCCCCGGCAGGAAGCAATGGGCATGAATTTGTGCTAGTGGCAGTCGACTACTTCACCAAGTGGGTAGAGGCCAAGTCCTACAAGGTCCTCACTTCTAGAAAAGTGGCCCAGTTCATCAAAGAAAACATTATGTGCAGATATGGGGTGCCCAATGAGGTCATTTCAGATAACGGGTCGCACTTTGAAGGGGACTGCGATAGATTGCTTTCAGAATTCAGAATCACTCGTCACAAGTCGTCCCCATACAGACCTCAGACTAATGGAGCCATAGAAGCTGCCAATAAGACGTTCGAGCGAATTATTCGGAAAATGGCCACCCGTGGTCGTGATTGACCCGAAAAGCTGCATCTGGCACTCTGGGGCTACAGAACGTCTGTCAGAATAGCTACAGGAAAAACTCCCTTTGCCCTAACTTATGGGATGGAAGCAGTGTTGCCAGTGGAGTTGGAAATCCCGTCACTAAGGGTCCTCCTGGAAAACAGTGTTAATGAAGTAGAGTGGTTGCGCAGCCGACACGATGAATTGGCCCTGCTTGATGAAAGAAGGCTAAAAGCCATGGAGCACACCCGAGCCTACCAGAGGCGAATGGCCAGGGCATTCGACAAAAAAAGTCAAGGCCAGGAACATCAAAGAGGGTGACCTAGTATTAAAGGTGAAGCCTCCCACCAGAGACAACCCCCTAGGAAAGTGGGAACCCGTATGGATCGGCCCGTATGTGGTGCAGAAGATACTATCAGGAGGAGCAATGAAGCTTGCAGACCTGGACGACAATCCTTTTGTCCACCCATTCAACGGTGATAAGCTCCGCAGGTACTATGTCTAATAATAAAAAAAAAAAAAGAAGAAAAAGGAAAAAAAGAAAAAAAGAAGAAGAAAAAAAATTTAGTGCAAAAAGAGTAATGCCCAGCTAGGCTGAAAACCCAAAAAAGGGCGGTCTAGGCAAAAGACAGGGTTGCACATAAGAAAAAAAAAGAGAAAAAATTTTAGTGCAAGAAGAGTAATGCCCAGTTAGGCTGAAAACCCAAAAAGGACGATCTAGGCAAAAGACAGGGCTGCACATAAAAAAAAAAGACCAAAAACAAAAATCCCGATAGTTCACCCGAATGAACTACGAAGACCTGAGCCCCTTAGTCTTTCTTGTAAAAGGAGAACGTAGGCATCCAGCAATGGTTCAGTCTAAACAATAAATAAGACATCTGAAATTTCCATGAAATGTGTCTTGAATAAATTTCTAAGATAATATCTCTTGTTAATTACAAGTTAAAAACTTCTTGATGAGTTCAAGCACGGTCTACTCTTGACTCTTCTAACTTGCTACGAAGATCTAAAATACAATAAAAGGCCTAATAAACTACTGTGTTTGCAAATGGCAATAAGGGAATCCTAAGAAAAGACCTATCAGTTGTCATTCACTGAGTCTTCTTTGTTCTTCTTCCCTTTACCTCGACCTCGTCGAGTGTTCTTCCTTTTCTTCTCTAAGATGTCGGTCTCCCTCATCCTAACTTCAGGTATCCTCACTGGAGCCTCCATCAAACCTGTGTCAATAAGTACCCTCTCAACCCGGGCACGAGTCCGCACTTCCTCCCTCTGGGCCTCAGTCAAAGGAGCGACTACCGAAAGCCTCTCATACCGAGCCTCCATATCCCTGATAAGGTCACCCGACTGGTTATGACGACTCGCCTTAGCCTCATCCTCCCTCAGAGTCCTACTTGAGTCGCAGTCAGCCCCCAATAAAGCCTGACGTCTCTTTCCCAAAATGACCTGAGTCGCTCCCATATCCCTCTCATACCAGTCCAAGTAGGCCGTGGTCAAGATAGTACTCTTCCTGCTCTTGAGAATGGCCCTGGGTGGGAAAGCAGTGTATGTCCAAGCCCTCGAGAAGAATGAGAAGCTGGCTGGATTCCTCATGTCCAAAGACACACCTCCATGGTACGGATGTCCTCCCAAACCCCCAACGGCTCTTGTAATGCCCCGAATTGCCTGGATACCAAGCAGGGTATGTAGAAAGATGACCAAGAAAGCCCTGGAACCCTCACTACATAGGACTCCTGAAACATCCTCCGAGTCTGCAGCCTCCAATGAGGTACCCACCAGTGAATGTTAGAGGTAGATAGCCGAGCCATCATCAGCTCCCAACCACCCTAATCCTGTTGCCTAGGTGCACCCCTCTGGGAAATCACCCAAGGGCACTGAGTAGGCGAAGCCCCCAGCAAAGCCCCAAGCCTCTCCTGTAGCCACAAAGTCAGCACCGCCGGGCTCCCAGACCTTATGAAATGGTCTCCCCTAGCCATCCTGTCGATGCCATGAAGGGTCTCACCCAAAACCAGCGGGATAATATCCTTCCCAGCCCTACAATCCCTGACCATGTCCAAAAGGCCACCATGACAAACCCCTACCGACTCAGTAGTGAACAGAGACGAGAACACGCAGAGAATAAAGGCATCCATGGCCACCAGGGTCGTAGCCGTATCCGGAAGCCCAAACCTGCTTGGGATGTCAGAAAGGTCAATCCTATCAGGGGCTACCATCATCCCCTCAGCCTCTCCAAGAGAGATTTTCAGAAAAGATGCCAGCTTTACCGCCACTGGAACGTCTCCGATCAGAGGAATCAACACGGCCTCAATTTCTGGACCCCCAATCAATGCTCAGAAGTCTTCATAGGTTGGGACGAGCTCATTATAAGAAAAACAGTAAACATGTCTTCGGACGTCCCAAAACCTCGCCGCGGCCCTCAAAAGGTCCCAATCAGGCGGGAGATCCTTCAAATGCCATAAAGATTTGATCTTGAAGGTGATATCAAACAGCCTTTTGTTGGATTGAAAGTTATGCCTCATCCAAGATTGAAGACCGGACAGAAAATGATCCCTCTTCCCCTTTTGCAATCTGACGGGTTTCTCCATTGTAAGGTGATCAAAGTTGATGTCTTTTGGTCAAAAATATGCTCTGAGATCAGTTAGGACAAGTCTAGGGTGAGAATGAAATGAAAAGGCCATCCCTTGGTTTTATTTTGAAAAAACCAGTTCAGACAAGACTTCCAGCTGCACGGCTTCATTTGCCTCAAGACCTGGCCGGACGGCTTCATTTGCCTTCTGCAGAAAAAAATCTGCAGCAGCTCTAGCTGCTGCCCAAGTGGAGTTCTCACCCCACTTTCTCAATGAAACCTGTACAAAAACATATCCAAATATCATCCATGCAGTTATATGCCATCATAAACCATTTTGGCCCAATTTCAGCCCCATTTCCAAGCAAAAAAGCAGCCCCGAGGCTCAAGTAATATGCAAATTCATAAAGCATAAATTAGAAAAGCAAATAAAATACCAATACATTGTTTTCGCCCCATCGGCGCCCAAATAAAACGAAAAACAAATAAATTGTGCATAAAAAAATGTTCATTGTCTGTTTCTTGCTCCTAGATCAGTCTAAGGAATCCTAAGCCTCCGACTCCTCGTCGTCGCTACTCAGCTCGTAGAAGCTAGGATCCTTCATCAAGTCCTCAGCGTCACTCACATCAGAGAGGTTGACATTCACGTGCTCGTACTCTGCTAGCTGCTCTAGGATGCTGCTATTGGGACCCTGTCCCCGAGGCATGGCACTAGTAGAGGAGGTAGCATACTCTGACGCCGACGAGGTAGAGGCAGTGCTCCCAACGTGCCTTCTTTTGCGTACAGGCTCCTGCACATTCGTCCCCGCCCTGGAAGCACAAGCCAACTTCCTCAGAAGGGACCGACACACATCCTTCCAGCCCCTGTTCTGCCGTACCAAGCCATCGTATGAACGAGCAGGAACCTGAGAGAAAAGAGAAGAAAAACTCAGAAAATCTCCAGAAAGGTTCAAAATTACGGAAAAGCAAAGAAATCCAAAAAAGGGAAGAGACCCTAAAGGTACTTATAGTGCTGTCAGGCGGCAGAGTATACCGGGGCTCCCTCGTGTCAGGGACAGGTATCATAAACCTCCTCGGTACCCCGTTGACCACATAGGAGAGATGAGCAGGAGACATAGGCGGGTCAGTAGGCTTAGCTTCTCCGTACCCCTGAGTGACAGCCATCTTCACTAGCTTCTGTGGCGTCCTCAACCGCTGCTCCACAAAGGTGGCATACGGGGTAGCCAAGTCAAAATACTCCTCAGCCGCCACGCCAGCCTGATACCTCGCTATATCATCCGCCGACCAGTCCCTAGGCTGCATCATGCGAGCTGGAGGATCGTGAGGTGTGATGGCATCCAAAGGAGGGGCATGACCATGCTGCCTAGAAAAATGGTCCCCCAAGTAAATGACATCACATGTCAAGCCCGTCAACCACCTCCTTTGCCTAGTCGCCTCCACGACATCCCCTAGCAGAACCTCCGGGTATCTCCCCCAAGGATAGAAGTCAACCCCATCATGTCCATCCCTGTTGATGACAGGTCTCACCATCTTGTAGTCAAAAGTGATCCGGGTCTTCCCGATAAACTTGTCTCTAGCATCTCCCCTCCAACGAATCATGGCCGAGAAGATCTCCGGATCACTCTGCTGGTTCCAGGGAAAAAACCCGATCACCTCACAAAACCAGACCTGCATGTTCAAAACAAAAATGGTCATTTCTCTCATAAAAAAAAAGAGTCTCATGACAGAAAAGTAAAAGAGAGAAAATAAAGTGAGACTACCTCCAGTGCAAAAGAAAAGCAATCAATAGAAGCAGCCTTGTTCCGGCTGTACATATCCAGGGAGAAATAAAGCTCCGCCAATCCGGCCTCACCCCAAGAAACAGCCCCAACCTCATCAAGATTCTCCAAAGAGTCAAGTAGGCAAACCATAGCCAGTGTCCCAGAGTTGGCAAAAATAGTGACTGACAGCATCAACCACAAGAAAGCTCTCGCGAGCTGGTGCGCAGTCACCTCGTTGGCGGCAAACCCCTGAATGCACTCCTGGACCGCCACCTCCACATTCCTCGTCTCCATCCCCATTCCCTTAGGACGGAGGTCAAACCCAACGAGAGCCCTGAACTCCTCTGCAGTAATATGGTCTCTCCAAGTCACAGGCCTCCCAGTGAACTGCAAGCCAGTGATAGCAGTTAAGTCTGCCGACGTCACCGTGATCTCCCCCCAGCTGAGGTGAAAGCTGTGGGTGGTGTCCCACCAGAACTCTGAGAGGGCCTGGACTAGCCCCTTACTCTTAGAGGTCACGTGGATACCTCTACCAATAGCGTCAATAAACAAATCAAGGCCAGTAGCCATCACAAGCTGCTTGGGGTTCACCCCATCTTTCTCAAAGTTGGACATCCTCCCATAGCTTCACAGCTACCTCAGAAGGTCCCCTCGACTTGTTCTCCTGTAGGAAAGCACAACAAAAAATGTGTCAGTCCTTCATCTCATTTCAAAAGCATGCATATATTCAAAAGTGCATATATTTTCAAAGAAAAGCATTCATAAGAGATTTCTAGTATCTTTTGCCTAGAAAACGTGTCTTTCATCATTTGAAACACGTCATGTCAAGCACATTGCTCTCCTAAGCACAAATTTCCAATTTTCATAAAAATTCCTTGCACATAAGCATTAATCTTTCAAAATGGCATGCATGAATCCTTTTCATCGTCCAAAATCTTGCTTTCCCATTCATGATCAGAAATTGACCTAGTTCTAGCACATGCAAGGACTACGTCACATTTTAGACATCATTTTTCCTACTTTATTTTCAAAAAATGAGTCATTCTCATTATTTTTCAAATAAATCACACATGCATATTCATTTATCCCCTTAGCCTCATAGGTTAATCATCAAATTCTCAAAATCATCAATAAAATTCATAGGAAAATTCGAAAAAATTCCTAAAATTCGGGTCAAGCCCTAAATCAATCAAAATTCAATCAAAATTGATAAAAAATCAAGCAAATCAAGAATGCTTACCCCAACAGATTGAGGTTTAGTATATTTGTGCTCTCCCCTACCGGGATAAAGCTCAGATGGAGGTGTGTTGAAGTCATACTTCCGCTCCGTTCGAACGAGCTCCCTCCTCCTCCTCCTAGCGGCTTCGGATATGTTCCTCCGTGCTTGCCTAGGTACTGGGTTCCCTTCCGGATCCATCCTAAGCCAAGAAAGCAAGAGAATTGAAATTTTTTGAAAATTCTCTCTTTTCTCTCTACCTCTCCCTCGGCACAAGCAAAACAGCAATGTTGTTTGCCCGTTCAAATCCAGTTTAAATAATCTGGTAAAAATAAACTCCAAGCCGTACGGCTTCTTTTTCCCTCATCTCATGCCCGGCGGCCTCATTCGCTCTGACCAGAATTTACACTTATGCCCCTGGACTTTCCACTTAGGCATGCAATTCCCGTTATTTCTTAACTAGAATAACGCTGTTTTCCAAGGATATCCATTATCTCCAAAGCAAATAAGCTTTTCTCCCAAGTCGCCTCCGTTACTGCCGTTATAACGGAATAAACGCTAGGTGACATCCTCCGAATTGTCAAAAACCCCACATTTTAGCTACCTCTATCTCATATATAGTGAAGTACGCTCAAGTTCTTCAAACTTTAGCTACCTCTATCTCATAGATAGTGAAGTACGCTCAAGTTCTCCAAACTTTAGCTACCTTTATCTCATCGATAGTGAAGTACGCTCAAGTTCTTCAAACTTTAGCTACCTCTATCTCATAGATAGTGAAGTACGCTCAAGTTCTCCAAACTTAAGCTACCTCTATCTCATCGATAGTGAAGTATGCTCAAGTTCTTCAAACTTTAGCTACCTCTGTCTCATAAGATAGTGAAGTACGCTCAAGTTCTCCAAACTTTAGCTACCTTTATCTCACAGATAGTGAAGTACGCTCAAGTTCTTCAAACTTTAGCTACCTTTATCTCACAGATGGTGAAGTACGCTCAAGTTCTCCAAACTTTAGCTACCTCTGTCTCATAAGATAGTGAAGTACGCTCAAGTTTTCCAAACTTTAGCTACCTCTATCTCATAGATAGTAAAGTACGCTTAAGTTTTCCAAACTTTAGCTACCTCTATCTCCTCGATAGCGACGTAAGCTTTAGTTCCTTCAGGTGACAACCTCCATTAATTGTCAATCAGGTAACAACCTCCATTAATTGTCAATCAGGTGACAACCTCCATTAATTTTCAATCAGGTGACAACCTCCATTAATTGTCAAATCAGGTGACAACCTCCATTAATTGTCAAATCAGGTGACCCCTCCATTAATTGTCAAAACCTCAAGGATCCTAGACATCGTTCCTAACTATCTAGGGAGACTTGAACTGCGACCAAGGCTTGATTCCCTCAGGATACGTAGGTAGCCTTTCATAAAGGTCCAGCCATCCGACCACATTAGTCACCCTTTTCATTCATTACTCCTCAGTGGTGAGGTAGCCTTTCATAAAGGTCCAGCCATCCGACCGCAGTGGTCATCCTTGTCCTTCATTACTCCTCAGTGGTGAGGCAGTCCTTCATAAAGGTCCAGCCATTCGACCACATTGGTCAGCCTCTTCCTTCATCATTCCTCAGTGGAGAAGTAGCCCCTCAGAGAGGTCCAGATATCCGACCACATTGGTCACTTCCTTCATCTAGCGTATCCCCAGGATCAGTCACTTGACCTCCTAGGTCACTTTCCCTCCTATTTTCCCAGCAAGAGACCAGTTTCTCTTCGCCATTCCCCAGTGGATCTTATCCCAGAACTACGACCTGGCTTGATTCCTCCGGAATACGTAGGTAGCCTACTTTAGGTTCAGCCAATTCGTCACATATGACACCCCTTTCCCCAGTGGATCTTTTCTGAACTACGATCTGGCTTGATTCCTCCGGGATACGTAGGTAGACTTCCAAAGGTTCAGCCACTCGACCACCTTGGTCACCCAATCCGTCTCGGCAGTTCGCCAGATTGGATCCTTTTTTATCGACAACCCCACTTGCCCTGGAAGTGACGTTGCTGAGGGGGTTCTATAAGTATCCAAATATGGCTCATGCCTTCCGGTTAAGTTTTCCGACAATTCCCCAAACTTTCCTAAAGTTTAGGGGCAATTTGGGAACTTTTCCAAACCTTCCAAGGGGCGAAGGACTTGCTAGGAATTAAAATTCCACGTAGTCCTTTGCTGGAAAAGACCTTCTAGAAGGCCACCTGAAATTACCCGGATTTCGCGCGATGCGAAAGGCGGTTGTCTTTCGCGGGGGGTTGGTGTCTGAGACCTCGCTTCATGGGAAGGAAAAAATGAGGAGTCGCCACGCGGTTTTTGTATTTTGAGCCCAAACGTTGAGAAACGGCTTTAGAAAATGGTGTCGTTTTTATTGGTAGCAAAAACTTAGGAAAAGGCTTTGAAAACAGGGGATCATTTTTATTGGTAGCAAAAACGAGTAAAAAGCTTTTTTTAGTACCAGAGATTGTTAGGTTCGGAGGTCAAGTTACGTTTCGGGTAGAGTATTACGAGATCGCCCGAAACGCATCGCATGACGAGTCTTTCTACCTTTCTCGAAAACGTGTGTGTGTGTGTGTGTCTTTTGAAATGGGGGCTTGAATGACAAGCTTACACTACTAGAAAAAGGCCGTTTACCGACGGAAATTTCCGTCGGTAATTCTACAAATCCGTCGCTAAATGGATATTACCGACGGAATTAGTCCGTCGGGTTCCGTCGGAAATAATTGGTTGGTAATACCGACGGACAAATTCCGCAGGTATTTTCGGCGGATTATCCGCCGAAAAATCTAAAATTCCGCCGGAAAACGTCCGTCGGAAATGAGATCCGCCGGCCGGTTAACCGGAGCATTCGCCGGAGGTTACCGATGGAATTATCCGTCGGAAATAAAAACCATTACCGACGGTGTAAGTGCTCCAATTTGAGCTTGTTAGAATTTTCGTTAGAAAATTAACGAAAGTTAGAACATTTCTAACAATTCCTAACTATCCTAACATTTCTAACAAAGTGAGGGTAAAATGGGCATTGTTATTTAAGGTTAAACCTTAAAAAGAATCTCAAAAAGCAAAACAAAAGAAGAAAACCAAAAATAGCAATGGCTGGAGACACAAAAACTGGCTGTTAATTTGAATTTTGAAAAAGATTATTCCCCTTGTCCAAAGCTGAAGCTGCATTTAATGAACAGTGCACGCTGAGGGGATCCATCCGCGCGGATGAGTTTGCTGTTTTCAGAGGGCTATAAATTGAGCCCTCCAGTCACAAAAATAAGGAGGAAAAACACATTTTGCACCGAACCTCTGGCGAAATATAGAGAGAAAACAGTGAGAATTCTTCAAGAATTGTCACCATTTTCTCTCCAATCTTTCCCAACTCATACTCATCCACTCACTCTCATATTAAAGCCCTAAACACTCATACACTCAAGCCAAACACTCAAGAACACAAGGAAGATTGGTAAACCCTCCTCCTCCTAACCCTAAATCTCAACCATGCATGCATCTTCAAACTACAAAATGTAGTTCTTTCATCTTCTTGCTCTAGATCTAAGAAGATCACCATGGAAGACCATCTCCATGGATGATCTTCTACAAAGATCAACATTATTTTCAAAGCTTTTCTTGTTTACTTGCAAAAATGCACTTTCAAAACCCTAAAAAACCATTTTCAAGCACTAAATCTTGATTTCAAAGGATAAAATTCCCCTTCCCAAGCAAATGAAATGCTTAGTCCTAATGTACCCCAAGGATGGTTTGGTATAGTTGATTCACCACTAAAATTTCTAGTGATCACTAACCAAAACCTAGGAAATGGGGACAAGCATGGATGCAAAACCCCCTTAAAATCATATTTTCTTTCTTGAGAAGTTGCTGTCCAGTAGCAATTTTCTCAGACCTCAGTCCATGGTCTTAATTTTTGGACACAGATGAACTTGGAATTTGGTGTTGACTACAAAATACTTTTTGTAGCCAACATCCAGAGCTTTCCAGACATATTTTTACCTTATTTTTTGGGTGAGTAAAACTCCTCTTTTCAAATTTTCTTTCAGAGGCTAGTTCATCAGCTTCTGGGAATCCAGATCTCATATCTGAGGTTTCCAGAAGGTTTTGACCCCTCAAATCTTCTCCAAAATGGAAAATTCCTTCGCACAAACTTTATTTAAGGTGTCTAGAACAATTTTCATTCTCTGAGTTTATCCAGATTATGAAGTTTTAAGACCCTTGAATCCCTTTTAAAATCAAAGGTCCACTGCCTTTTTCATTCTGGCAGAAGTGGCTCTCAACTTCAAAAGGTCTTTTGAGTACCAAATCTCAATCCAAAAATCTTCCAAAAAATCATGGGATCAGTTTAAAGTCTTAAAAAGATATCCCAATTTTTACTTTTCTGAATTTCAACTTATTTTGGCCAAAACAAACACACACACACACACAAATGATTTTCAGCTTGGAAGACTCGTTTTTACGAGGCGCGTCGGGTGCACACTAACGTCCTTCCCGACGCGTAACATGACCTCCGAACCTAAATCTCTGATCTCGGGCTTTTTTCAAAGTTTTGGCCCTTAAAATTAAAATGGCGTGGCGACTCCGTTTTTCCGATTTTATTTGGTTTTTCAAAGAAACGCAAAAATCGAATTTTTCCCGCGAAATGGCAACATCATCACAGTGGCGACTCCGCTGGGGAATAAACAAGTTTTATCTTTTCAAAAAAAAAAGAAAAACTTTTGAGGGTCAAGCTTCCGTCCCGACATTTGAAATCTTTTGTTGTGTGTGTGGTGATTTTTGCACAGTTTTCGTGTTTGTTTTTGGCCGCCTCGGAAAAGTCAAAATTTTGACTGTCGGAATAATGTCCCTAACTGTTGGAATTTTTGTGATTATGTGCTTATGTGCTCATTAATTTTCAAAGAAAAAATTTTCAAAAAAAAAAAGATTTTTCAAAAAAAAAGAAAATTTCCAAAAAAAAATCATGCATCATACTTTTTAAGACACATAAAAAAGTTTCTATTTTACTCAGAAAAAGAAGATAGACTGCTTGCACACTACGCGCACGTGACCGTACACTGCACACTACGTCCTTAACCCGGGGAAATCCTTGTCGCGGTCCGTTTGGTCTTATTACGCCTCTCGGATGAGCACAGGACTACCCAAACATCCCATGGAGCCTCGTGTCGACCATGCACTTGTCCGTGACACACTTTGTCCGAGACCCGGTTGGTTTTTAGTCCGTGCGTGTCATGCCCTGCCGTGTATAGACCTTTCCTTTCAAGCCTTTGTCGGCATACCGACTCAATATCTTTCGGGGACCCTAATCGGTCGAAGTTACGCCGGTTTTCCGCCGCGAGACTTTGACCAAGATATTGACCGCGCCTTGACTTCGGCTCGGCGCACAAATTATACAGCTGACTCCCGGCATTGACACTGAGTCATCAAGGATTAATGAATCTTCCATGCCTAATTACGGCTTAAGCGACGACAAGTCAAGATCAATTGTGGACGCTTATCGGTCAAATCATGCCGACTTTTCGTCGAGCCCTCGGACATGATCTTGACTTTCGACGTCGGCTTTGTCCGTAATTTACATCGAATGCTCGTTAAGACTCGATTACCGCGAGACTTTTAGGATCGTTTTTCTTTCGGTCGGTGGGACCCGCTTGCCCTATAGGACCCTCGCCGGGTGTCCACCTGGGAGGTCGAAATACGGGTGGAATACGAGGGCTTATAGACGTAGTGACGGGGCCCACGATCCGAGAATCGAGTAGTTTGCGAAAAGAAGAGCAATCTTTTCCAACCGATTAGGTTAATAAAACATGTTTTAAGTAAACGTGAACAAATAATCGCATGTTGCATGAGCCTAAAGCCCAAACACCTACCCTCCTTCCATTCCCGGACATCTCGAACCTTCATGTCCTTTCCCCAGGCTCCGCACTGAAAGCTTGGTTTCGGGCACCGGGTCACCGTTTGATCGGTTGGGAAGAGTCAAGCGCGTCATCGGCTTCGCCATTTGTTCCGACTCGGGTTTGAGAATGTCCGCATCAGCCGGTAATGATGGGGATAACGTCACTCCGCCTCCGGGACCCTCGGACAGAGCAACGAGTGGAATCGGTTAGCGAGAACGAGATGAGGTTACGACAGGAAGCACGGCTAAACGGCCTTATGGAGGCTATTAAGAGTCACGGTACGGCCGCCGGCCTCAATCCGGATGGCACCTTCACCGTGGAAGAAGACGAGGATGCCAACCCCACTCTCGGTCGCCACGACTACACCGGGATGCCGCCACCCACCTCCTATGGTGCCATTACGAGAACCCATGCTCCTCGATTTTCGGGTCGGCTAGCTCCCAACCACGAGACCACCGGATCCATGCGGCCGACGGCACAAATCGGTGGGGGCAAAATCGGTACGGAATGTCTTCTCATGGTTGGGGCTATCTCGGAATGCCACGGCTAATCGGGATCCCGCCTCGGTTCGGAACCGATCAATGGACCTTCGCGGCAACGGCCACGGTTCGGAATGCCGCCACTTGGTTACGGGCCACGATCAGAGCCCCTCCTCGAACAGTACTAGTTGTTGCTCCTCACACAAATCCATTCCTCACTCGGACTTCTATGGGTTACCAAGCCTCCATCCCGGTGTCATCTCGAATCACCGGGACCGCAGTACCCCCGGGTTACACACCTTCACCACAAGCGGCCATGCAATTCAACAATCGGGACGGCGGCCGCGCTCAAGCCTACTTACGGGCCCCACTCACGGAAATCCAAGTTATCCGGCTACATCGGGGCTGCCTCCACCTACTTTGCCCAGGTTGAAAATCAACGGCCAAGCCGCGAGTTCTACCCTTTTGCTCGAGGCTCCTACTCATGCTCCCAGGGTAACTCGGCCCGGGACGGGTTTTCACCTACGTCCCGGATCGGCCATTCCCTCCACCGATCTGCCTCCGGTGGTAGCTCCTCTCTCTAGCTCGGCCACTAGCTTGAATGCCATGGTTCCGCCACAAGACCCTCATCGGCCTGGTTCATGGAACAACACGAGGAAATGAAAGCGCGGATCGCCCCGCCAGAAGTTCGCCTTCCGGCCTACTGGGCCGGACTCCATTGTTCCTCTGCCCACAAATTCGTGATGCCAAATCTGGATCTCTTTGATGGGACCGCATGTCCCAAAACCCATTTGGACACATATACCTTGGCGATGAAAGCCGAAAGGATGTACCAATCGGCGGTTGGGTGACTATTTGATCTATCCTTGAAGTCCGAGTGCCTTAAAATGGTTCTTCCGTTTGAAACACGAAGCCGGGGCCACATGGGACCAGATTACCAATGCCTTCACGAGAGAAATATAAGGCCAACTTGGAATGGGAAACAAATAGGGTTGACCTACAAACAACTTGGTGCAGGCGTCTGATGAGAATGTTGGGGACTTCTACAAGCGGTGGAATGCGAAACTCGGTGAAATGGCCATCCCTCCTTCCGAAGAGGAACAAGCTGGACATCTTCCGGTCATGCTTGAAACCACATCGAGAGCCTCCTCGGTCACTTCCCATACTCGGACTTGCGGGCCATGGTTAACTCTGCAGGCTAAGTTTGAAAGGGCCTACAATCGGCTGCTGCACACGCCTACGGATATCGGGCTCCTCCACTGCAAACACGGCCCCTGCTCTGCTAAAGGCAAAGAAATGATTAACTATGCGGGACGGGGAATGTAACAACACGACTCCTTTTTCTCCCGAGAAAACCCGTAGAGCCCGGACCACGGGTCATGAATCTCGAAAACTTTGGAATGCCTCTGAATGACATCTTTAGGGGGGGCTGAGTGAAAGAAGGCTTCTTTGCGGCCTTTGGAGAATTTCCAACCCGAAATCCGAATGCTCCGTGGATACTACAAAGTATTGTGCCTTTCATCAAGCTCACGGACATCGGATCGACATTTGCTTTACTGAAAAAGGCAATTCGGGGGCTAATAGAGCAAGGAAAGTTGGAAGGCCCCGAGGGGCCTAACACGATCAAAAATCACGCCACGGAACCATAATCGGTGAATATGATTGAATGCGGAGAATCTTCACACGCCCATGAAGATGCTGATGAAGGTCCCCAAATACCCGTGGCCAACCTAGTCGAGGATCCACGAGGTCGGATTCCCCTCGGCCTCGAGGATATCGAACGAATCAACCCATCTTGGTCTCATGTCAGAGACTCCTTGCAAGAATACGAGGCCCGCTATTTCTCAGATAAAGGGAAAACCGATACCGAAGAAGCTGAGGCCGCTCACTCGGAACATGAAAGAACCATTTACACAAGATGGTTAGAACAATCGAGAAGAATCGAACAAGAAAGCTTCTGGCGGGCGCTGTACTTGGGGCTTATCGGCAAAGAGGCCGAAGAGCATCTGGAGCTAGTACACTTCGCAAATTGGCTCTAGGAGAGCCCGAATATGATCCCGCGAACGGTGAAGAATCGGAAGAAGAGGATTCCTTCTATATCCTACCTGGTGTCAAATACGTGCCACCCCCTCTCACTCTTCCCCCGCAATTTCTGGGAGGAGAAGCTGAGTCACAATTGCCACTTCCGGGAATGGGAACATATGACAACTTTTGCGGTTGCACGCACCCATATTCCCCCAACGGGTTTGATCGACGTTCCCTCTCAGCCGAAATCCCGGTAGTATGGGAAGAAGATTCTGGTGACAGCGATGATGACGATGATGACGAGAGCGAAGAGTCAACTGAGGCCCCAGATCCGGAAACAATCTGGAACAATCATGCCGGAAATGAGCCCATGGGAGCCAGGCACAATGGCTGGTTATCAGCAAGCGACGAAGAAGAAACTTCGGAAGACGAATATGAGACCGAGGACATGAAAGCCATGAAATTTCCTGGGGCTGAGTATGTGGAGGTCATAGAATTCAACACTGCCTACCATGCTTTGGGGAAAGGATTCTCGATCCGATCCAAGATCAGTTGAAGATTTGCTAGAAAGAGGGAGACTGACTCCCATTCTCCCAAATGAGAGAATAACCCTGGTCAGATCAAATCCGCCCGAAAGCAAGGTAACGATCCTTATCAGGGTTACCCAAGAAGAGGTCACCTTCCCCGAATGTATGTCAGCTTTCAGAGAAGTCCTAGAAACTGGCATGATACCGGATGCGCCTCCAACACAAAGTGCTATAATCATCTCCAACTCTGAATATTACAGAAAGGAACCAGAATGGCTGCACTATACCGGGGATGAAATCGAAAAGCCGCCGAGTCCCGACAATAGCGACTCTTGTTGCATGATAACAATGAGCAAGGCCGGCCATGAGAGTGAATCAGAGGACGCCCTAGCTCTGGGGGCCATCCAGGGGGCAACAACACAACCCCAAACCCAAAAGCACATGACTTGGGAAGCGGTTATAAGGGCCGCCCGGGGAAGGAGCCGATGCGGCTCGGCCCCTCATCGTCACTAGACTCCGTCGGGAACCAATGGCCAATAGCCTTGAAAAGGGCTCCCCCATTGACCCTAGCGGCATTGAAGAAATCCGGTCAAGAGACGGCGATGAGGAAGTTAATCTGTTGACCCGATCTGGCGGATTTTCCAAGGAAATCCCAAGAGCGAGATAAGAAGGCCACGAGATCAAGCACCAAAAGAAGATCGCCGCCCCTATGCTAAGGCAGTGAAACTCCAGACCACGAAAAAGAGGATCCCGTGCTCACCCGGTTGAAGCAAACACGAGGCCAACATTTCCCTCTGGTCTCTACTCACTTCGTCTTATCCCCATAAGAAAGTGGAAGAAAGCACAGCTCGCGCTCTCGTGCCTATTGATGCTACTCCCGATGATGTGGTACGGTGATTGGAAACATCCACTACGGGAACATAATCACTTTCACGTATCTCGACCTCCCTCAATTTGGGGCTGATCATAATGAGCCTCTCTTCATCGCGATCCGGTTTGGATGAACGACGCCTCCTCGGGTCCTGGTTGATAATGGGTCGGAATGAACATTCTTCCAAAGAAAGATCATGAGCTTGCTTGATATCAAGACTACGAGACTTGAAGCCTTCTTCTCTCACGATCAAAGCTTACGACTCAACATCCCGGCAGTCCTCGGAGTTGCTACTTTAGACCTCTGGTTTGGACGAGAAATTGATAAAGCTGTGGAATTCCGGGTTATCGACATCCCGATTACTTTCAATGCTCCCTGTGGGAAGACCTTTGGCGCACCAAGTCAAAGGGTCGCCTCAAGCCTCCACCGGTGTGTGAAATTCGTCTCGAATGGGGATCCGACGACCATTTACGGGGATTTAGTCACTTTAGAGGGCACGGATACGGGCGGAATACCTATTACGGAAATCAAACATGGCGAGGAAGGTCACATGCTAACGGGCTTCACGGTCGAGCCTCCCAAGGCCCAAGTGTGCAACATAGATCGACGGTCACTCGGGATAAAATCCCACCGGTCTTGAAAATGATGAGAAAAATGAGCTATCTACCTGGCCTCGGTGCAGGGAAGCGCCCAACAAGGAACTTTCAAACTCATCGAGGTGAAAGGACGGAATACTCGCCACGGCACAGGATATGAGGCCTCCCCGGTGGACACTGCAAAGGAAAAAAGATTTGAAGCTTCCACGGGGAAAGGTCCCGGCCGACAATCCCAAATCTCTCCCCTTCGGTCCTAATTTGGTGACTACTTTGTAAAGGGTCCCACACAACCGGGAAACATCACAGAGCCCACTCCTACGGCGGGATGGCTAAAGCTACGGGGATAGCCTCAACAAGTTCGGAGGAACCAAGGCTAACCCGGTCCGTAGAATGTTCCTGGACCTACCCAAGATACCCAGGGCTACCACTGCCATGAAAAGTGAGTATACCTTCGGAGCGTGCGACACAGTGGAACAGTTCGAGAAGCTCACAACCACTATTCCTACGCCCGGGAAGATCCGAAACTCGAATTCGAATTAACGGTGCCAAAGCTAAGGCCACGGAATTTCCCTCGAGATGATTGGGATGGTGCGGTCATGCAACAATTGTTCGAAGAAGAAGTCCAGTGCCGGACCTGATTGATCTCGGCTCGGTCGAGGGATGATAGCGACAATTGAGAAAGGAAAACAAAAACGGCCACGGTTCAGTCATGAGGTCACCAATAGCGATGCCGCTAAAGAATTGGGAAACTCTCTCGGGCCCGTCCGCGACCAAGGAGGAAATGATCACCAAGCTTGGATTGGTCCCCGTCCCTTTGTGTCAATCTAGGACAAGTCCTCCCGATCTCTCTTTGTTAAGATCGAGTCACTAGGGTCGTCAGATGGCCTTACGCCTGAAGACTACGAGTACGCAGCAAGCGCCGTACTCCCTTTCGTTTTCAATGAAACGACGAACCTTTACGAGTATCCCTTGATTGCCACTTTAACTAATGATGAATTAATTAATAAAAAAATTTTTTTAATAATAATTCATTAGATAAAGAAGCAGACACATTAAACAAAAAAAAAATCAAACAACAAAAAAAAAAATCTTTAAGCAGGTTGTCAGGAAGAGGAAAATCGAGCCCAAGGCTGCGAAGAGATTTTGACGAGTGAGAATTTGGGAGGCTAGCGGAAGAGCCTAAGAGACGCAGATTGGTCATTTCTTCGAAGGAAGTGGAAAGGATGCTCTGCAAAGTCCTACAAAATCCTCAACTCAAGGAAAGTAGCCCTCTTCATCAAAGAGAACATCATGTGCAGATACGGGTTGCCAGCCGAAATCATCTCAGATAATGGATCCCACTTCGAAGGGAATGTGACAGTTGGCGAGAATTCCGAATAACCCGTCACAAGTCATCACCCTACGGGCCCCAAACCAACGGAGCCGTCGAGCGGCAAACAAGACTCTGGAAAATATCATCAGGAAAATGGTCCGGGCGAGGAGATTGGCCCGAGAAGTTACACTGGCACTGCAGGGGCTACGGAGAACATCGGTCGAGCAGCAGCGGGAAACACCGTTTGCCCTCACATACGGAATGGAAGCCGTACTCCCAATCGAGTGGAAATACCCTCGCTCCGTATCTTGCTGGAAAGCCGGATCAACGAGGTCGAATGGCTCCCGGAGTCGCCATGACGAATTGGCCCTACTAGACGAACGCCGATTGAAAGCCATGGAACACATCCGGGCCTACCAAGGAAGAATGGCTAGAGCCTTCGACAAGAAAGTAAAGCATCGAGAAATCCGAGAAGGTGATCTCGTTCTAAAAGAAAAGCCCCGGTCCAAATTATCAACCCTCTCGGCAAATGGGAGCTGTATGGGTCGGGCCATATGTCGTCCGAGAAGATCTTCTCCGGAGGAGCCATGCAACTTGCGAGACCTCGACGGGAATCCCTTTGTACACCCAGTGAATGGTGACAAGGCTGCGCGAGATACTACGCGTAAAAAAAAAAAAAAAAAAAAAAAAAAACAAAAAAAAAAAACAAAAAAAAACAAAAAAAAACAAAAAAAAAAACAAAAAAAAAACAAGAAAAAAGAGTGCTAAAAGAGTAATACCCAACTAGGTTAGAAACCCGAAAAGGGCGGCCTATAGGTAAAAAACGGGGTTGCACCAAAAAAAAAAAAAAAAAAAAAAAAAAAAAAGAGTGCTAAAAGAGTAATACCCAACTAGGTTAGAAACCCGAAAAGGGCGGCCTAGGTAAAAAACGAGGTTGCACCAAAAAAACAACAACAACAAAAAAAAAAAAACAAAAAAAAGAGTTCACCGGGTTGAACTACGAAGACTGAGCTCCTCAAAATGAGGGGAACGTGGCGGCGGAAACGGTTCGGTCTAAAGCACAAATAAAAGCCATACTTTGGCATCAATACAATTGATCGGACCATGAAAGCGTCTCGAAAAACTCTAAAGCAATTCAAATATTCATTACAAGTTAAAAGCTCTTTGATGAGTCTAAGCCCGATTCATTCCTACAAGCTGGCAACTGCTAAAGAAAACTAAGATACATAATCAAACTAATGTGTACGCCATGACAAGAAAAGGGATACTCGGAAACCTCGGAGTCACTCCAAGCCACTCGTGCTTGGCCTCTCCCTTCTTCTTCCCCCTCCGAGTCTTTCTCTTGAGCAGGAAAAATGTCGGTGTTCCTCCTACCAAGCTACGGTATAGGGACGGGGTCTATCAAACCGGCCTCTGTCGGGGCCTTAGTAGCCACTAGCGTCATCCCTCATCTCCACGCCCACCTAGCGGTAGCAAAGGAGCCCTCCTCTCCTGTCTCTTGACGTAAGCCTCATAGTCGGTCACGGCGTCTCCGCTCCTGTCATGAGGGTTGGCCCTCGCCTCGGCCCTCCTCCTCTCGAAGCGATCGGGTCCTCCGCACCCACAATGGCCTCACGCCGTCTCAAAATAGCCACTGAGTCTCTCCCGGATGCCTCTCATACCAATCCAGGTACCAAGTGGTCGGGAACACCGGTCTCGGACGCTGAGAATGACCCGAGGAGGAAAGGCATCATACCTCCATGCTCGGGAAAGAAATGGAAACACCGAGGGATCATCCATGGAAACAGAGCCACCACCACGGTGGCTACATCATCAAAGCCCTCCAAAGGAACTGCTCCAAGCCAAACTGTCTCGGGACTAAAGCCGAATGTAGAAGCTAGACCGAGAAAGCCCGGAAGCATAACCGCATGGGACCCGTCTGAAGCACTCTGCGAGTCTCCACCCGCCAATGAGGCACCGACCATCGATATCTTCGGTCGCGACCCGCCATCCAACGCTCCCACGAGCCACGATCATCAAAATCTACATCAACACCTCTCTGGCAAAAGTCCAAGGCCTGATCATATCGAGATTTCCCGAAGAACCCCAAACGCTCCATCGGCCACGGGGTCAAGAGAAACGGGCTGCCCCGTGCATGTACCGCCGTCCAGGTAGCTAATGCATCGAGAGCATGAAAAGTCTCCCCAAGAATCAAAGGAACGACATCTACGCCGGGCGACAGTGAACGACAACATCCAGCAGAGACCGATGGCAGATCCCAAAGGAATAGACCATGAACAGGGTGCCAAACATACAAAGTGCAAAGGCATCCCAATAAGCATCATTCACCAAGCCTAGGCCCCTAAATCTGTCAGGAAGACCGGAAATATCGAAATGATCGGGACCGCGGATCATACCTTGCGCTTCCTCCGGGGAAAGATGAAGGAGGGCCTTAATCAAAGCCAACAAAAGAAGCCCCTCCGGGCAAAGGAACCGCTATCTCTTCCACCTCCGGACCTCCAAGTAAGGCCCGAAATTCTTCGACAGTCGGAACAATCTCGTTGAAGGAAAGGCAAAAGACATGCCTTCTAGTATCCCAAAATGATGAAGAAGCTCTCAAAAGCTCATTATCCGGAATCAATTCTTTGAGAGACCACAAGCATCGTATCTTGTACCTTTCTCCAAAGAATGATCTTCTCTCATGCATGATCTCCCTACACCACTCCTTGAACTTTTCAAAGAACAACATTTGCCTTTCTTTGGACAATTTTGGAGAATTTTTGGCCATTTCCATGGTTTTTCTCTCTTTCTCTCCGAAAATGGCTGTTTGGACTGGAGGTTGAAGAGGATATTTGAATTTGAAATAAAGCAAGGCCAGGTCTGAACCAAAATTAAAGAACAATGTCAGATGCGTCCCATCCGCGCGGATGGGATTGCTTTCCCAAAAAAAATGCAACGGTCAAGCCGCTACACCAAAAAGGAATATTCCGTCCCGGTTGCTCGAAACTTGTGCAAAAAAAAACCTCCCCCAAACCGGTCCATATACCAAACACCCTTGCAAAAAAATCAAGGCTCATGCAACACTTTGCATTCATACTTGCATTGCATTCATAAATAAAATCCTAAATTATTACATTCCAAAAAAAAAAAAAGAGAGTGTGCATAAAAAAAAAACAAACAAACATAAATAAAATCCTAAATTATTACATCCAAAAAAAAAAAATGTGCATAATCTGTACAAATCTAAATCTCAAAAAAAAAAAATATAAAAAATCAATCGGAGTCTCCGGCCGATGTCTCCCCGGCCCCTCTTGCGACTCGGGCCGCCTCCTCAGAGCCACGAAAATCTCGGGCTCAAAATCGTCCTCGTCTCCGAGAGAGGCTCGTCGGGACCAACCAGGCACGCTACGATAGGGCAAGCGAGATCTGCGAAAAATCGTATCCGAAGGTGAAGGCGTCGGACTCACACGTACGAAGACGACCCGCCATGCTTTGCCATACGTGTCCACTGCCCGTGTGGATCCCGAGAATGACGTGATCCGAAGGCGAGCGCGATGATCAAGGAGAGGAGACAAAGGAGTCTCGAAGAAGTCTACGAGCGAATAGGGAAGCCTCCCGTCGACGGGCGCCGCCGTGGTCGCCTCGCTCTAGCTCGAGGAGCCCGCAAGCGACCATCCTCCCGATGAATCTCTTGGCCCCGATCACTTGCTTCGTCGGCTTCTCGACGACCACCTCCGAAAAGCGCACAAAAGCAAAAGCGTCAAAAAAAAAGAGGTGATGCTAAAGATGATGAAACAAAGGAAAGAAAAGAAGGGGAAAAGGTGAAACCATACCTTCATACCCGGACGAGGCCGGAAAGCTCGTGGAAGTCGCTCGGGCTGAGGGATCTGCACCCTCAATCGGACCCCATCTGGATATAGGAAACATCCGTCCGAGGGTACCGCGGATCCCAAGCCCCTCCCTATCCAACACGAGGCATCCTCGGCCTCCTCAAGACGAATGTCGCATACGGCTCAATCGCCACGAAGTCCGAGAAGTGCGACACGCTCGGTAATCATCCCAGTCACGGACCGATCGCTCGGGTGCATCATATCGGCGGGAGGCTCCACCGGTGTCCTCAAAGGCAAGTTCACGCCATGCTTTGGCGCGTCACCCTCTCTCCCGGATAATATGCATCGCAGTCGGACCCTCAAAATCCTCCAGCCGCACCTTGTCCAGGATCTCGGCCGCCTTCACCGCGCTACCTCAGCGATCCCGGGGGAAGAATATCATCCCCTCATCTGTCTCGGCCTCCGTCAAAGGAAGGCAATCCGCATACACCAGTCGTACGCCCCCTGGAGCTTATCTTCTCCCGGGCATGCTTGGACCAAGGCTGCGCATGGCCGGATACGCCCGACGTACTCCGCCATTGCCGCCACACCGTGACGTGGAAAAACTCCAACGCCCATACTGCGAAAGGTAAAAATCCAATCAATCCGGTGCAAAAGAAAAGTGCGTGCTCAAAAAAAAAGAGGAAAGCAAAAGAGAGCTTATACCTCCAGGGCAAACTCGAAGCGATAAAGAGCTCACAGCCTTCCTACTGTACCTATCAGAGCAAAATAAAGCTCTGCCAGCCCGGCCTCTCCCCAGGAGACATCTCCGACCGTCTCCATGTCCTCCAAGGACCTCAGCAAGGCAAAGACTGCCGTCCCTTCAGCATGCCCAAAGAGGGTGCTCGAAAAGGCAAACCACAAGAAGGCCCTGGCAATCGATCGGCGCCTATCCTCTCCTCCCCAGCCTCATAACTCGCTCTGGTCCCCACTATCTTGCCGTAGACCCCGGCATACTCCATCCCCATCCCCTTTTTGGGAATAGGGAAAATCCCGAAGAGCACAACGCAGATCGGCATCGCTGTAGCCATCCCGCCACTCAATCTTTGCGTCCATTAAAGGACGGGCCCGTGATCGCAGCGTAGTCGGAGAGAAGTAACCGTAGCCTCGCCCCGGAAGAAGTGGAAGGTGTGGGTCGCGTCCCACCAGTCTTTGCGCCCGAGCAAACATCAAGCCCTTGCTCTTAGGGAACTTGACCAGTCCCCTCAAGCACTCGACGAACTCCCAGAGCCCCGTCTCGACAACAATCTGTCTCGGACTCGGTAAAGCTCCTCGGCCCGCATCCGGAAGCCGATCCCAGAAGTCAATCACAGACTCCACCGATCCTCGAGTCTTCATCTTGTTCAGCTGCTCCGTCACAAAACGGTTTCCGCCCTGTAAAAAAAAAGAGAGAGAGAAAATGTCAAAAAAAAAAATTTGCATTTGCATTTACATTAAAAAAAAAAAAAAAATTTCGACAGCATAACAGCATACAATGAGCATAGCCCCATTTTTCTCGCATGAAAGAAAACAATTTTCAGCAAGTCCCAATGCATTCATCAAAAAAAAAAAAGATGCATTCCTACGGAAGTAAAAACTCCGTCCCATTTTCAAAAAAATGCATACATGCATATCATCCATCTTACATGCAACGGGAGGAAAAATCCGTCCCACTTTTCAAAAAAAAAATCCTAAACATACATACATCTCATATTGGCAAAATGCCCATTCTTTCCAAACAAAATGCATGCATTGCATCATCATATCAAAATTCAATTTCAAAAAAAAAAAACATCATCATCATCAACATGCAATATTCAATTTCAAAAAAAAAAATCACAATTCTTCGAATTTTCACATGTAATTTTCGAATTGAAAAAAAAATGTGGCAAAAATGCCAATTCTTTTTCCAAGCAAAATGCAC
This sequence comes from Adenophora triphylla var. japonica, assembly GCA_022495995.1. Taxonomy (NCBI): domain Eukaryota; kingdom Viridiplantae; phylum Streptophyta; class Magnoliopsida; order Asterales; family Campanulaceae; genus Adenophora; species Adenophora triphylla. The sequence continues at coordinate 781,084 of JAFEMH010000372.1, forward strand.
ATTTTGGGTTACTCATATACTCATTACAACATGCAAAGCATCAAAATCAAAATTCAAAGCCAAGAACATCAATCATTCGAATTTTTAAAAAAAATTTAATTCAAAAATCACCCAAAATTTTCGAACAAGAAATCAACAAAGGGATCAAAGGGTTTCAAAGTATACCGTTCGAAGATGCGGATCCGAAGCCCAATGTTGCCAAGCATCGGGGTAATGCTCCTCCTCAACCGATTGCGAAAGATTGTAATGCCTCCTCATCCGGACGAGCTCCAATCGCCTCTCCGCTACCGGGCCACGTCCTTGGCCTTGAAAAGCGCCTTCCCCGTGTTCCATTGCTCAAAAAATCGAAGAAATCGGAGAATTTTTGAAGCTTCTAAGGCCAAAAATGGCGGATTTGCGACTTTCTCTCTCTTTCCTCTCGTAAAATTCAAAAAATTGGACTGAGGAAGAAGAAGGGCGTTGGCCCTAATTAATACCCCTGACTTTCCATCCCTATCCGCGCGGATAGGATTGCAAGGGTCAAAATGACCCTTTTGCCCCTTAAAATTCCAGGACTCTGCAATTCAGTCCCCAACCTGACAGAGTTAACCAAAGTTAACCAAAGTCAGCCCCTTGTCAAGAAAATCATCCCCCGGCAGTCAAACGTAAGACCGAGTGCCTCGAGAAAGATAACGAGATCCCGTATCTTTCATCAAAATTACCCCCAGCAGTCAAACGTAAGACCGAGTGTCCCGAGAAAGATAACGAAATCTCGTATCTTTCATCAAAATTCTTCCCGGCAGTCAAACGTAAGACCGAGTGCCCCGAGAAAGATAACGGATCCCGTATCTTTTGAGTCAAACGTAAGGCCAGGTGCCCGAGAAAGATAACGGATCCAGTATCTTTCATCAAAATCATCCCCGGCGGTAAAACGTAAGACCGAGTGCCAGAAAGATAACGAGATCCCGTATCTTTCATCAAAATCATCCAACGGCGAGTCAAACGTAAGACCAATTCCCTGCACGAATACGTCGATTTTCCTCAAAGAAAGGCTAACGAAATCCCCAGCAAAGTTAACGGAATCCCAAAAGCCAGCGAGATCTCGAGTAAGACTCGAACTACGAAAGGGCTTGATTCCCACTAGGGATACGTAGGTAGCCTGTCATTAGGTCCAGCCCCTCGACCAAAACGGTCACCCTCTCCTTCGGCAGCAGACGAAGTCCACCGGAAGGCCATTCCAAATTAAGGTCCGAGGCACCTAAAAGGCCATCAATCAAGGTCCAAGGCGCCTAAAAAGCCATCATAATCAAGGTCCAAGGCGCCTAAAAGGCCATCTCCAAGGTTCGAGGCACCTAAAACGCCATCATCAAGGTTCGAGGCACCTAAAACGCCATCATCATCAAGGTCCGAGGCACCTAAAACGCCATCATCAAGGTTCGAGGCACCTAAGACGCTATCACTAGAAAGCGATAAATCGCAAAAATCCCCAGCAGAGCGGATACCCATCAGACCGAAAATGGTCATCTCTTATCCCCAGCAGAGTTTCTTTCCAGCAACCGACTGTAGAACTCGCTCATCAGGTTCGAGGCACCTAAAACGCCATCATCTCCAGGGTCAAAGACCCGAACTACGACTGGCTTGATTCCCATTCGGGATACGTAGGTAGCCTATCGCTAGGTTCAGCCACCCGATCACTCGATCATCCTGCCAAATATGGAGCCTTACTCTTATCGACGACCCCGCTTCCTTCGAAAGCGCCGTCGCCGAGGGGCTACTGTAAGTGCTCCAATTTGAGCTTGTTAGAATTTTCGTTAGAAAATTAACGAAAGTTATAACATTTCTAACAATTCCTAACTATCCTAACATTTCTAACAAAGTGAGGGTAAAATGGGCATTGTTATTTAAGGTTAAACCTTAAAAAGAATCTCAAAAAGCAAAACAAAAGAAGAAAACCAAAAATAGCAATGGCTGGAGACACAAAAACTGGCTGTTAATTTGAATTTTGAAAAAGATTATTCCCCTTGTCCAAAGCTGAAGCTGCATTTAATGAACAGTGCACGCTGAGGGGATCCATCCGCGCGGATGAGTTTGCTGTTTTCAGAGGGCTATAAATTGAGCCCTCCAAATCACAAAAATAAGGAGGAAAAACACATTTTGCACCGAACCTCTCGGCGAATATAGAGAGAAAACGGTGAGAATTCTTCAAGAATTGTCACCATTTTCTCTCCAATCTTTCCCAACTCATACTCATCCACTCACTCTCATATTAAAGCCCTAAACACTCATACACTCAAGCCAAACACTCAAGAACACAAGGAAGATTGGTAAACCCTCCTCCTCCTAACCCTAAATCTCAACCATGCATGCATCTTCAAACTACAAAATGTAGTTCTTTCATCTTCTTGCTCTAGATCTAAGAAGATCACCATGGAAGACCATCTCCATGGATGATCTTCTACAAAGATCAACATTATTTTCAAAGCTTTTCTTGTTTACTTGCAAAAATGCACTTTCAAAACCCTAAAAAACCATTTTCAAGCACTAAATCTTGATTTCAAAGGATAAAATTCCCCTTCCCAAGCAAATGAAATGCTTAGTCCTAATGTACCCCAAGGATGGTTTGGTATAGTTGATTCACCACTAAAATGTCTAGTGATCACTAACCAAAACCTAGGGAAATGGGGACAAGCATGGATGCAAAACCCCCTTAAAATCATATTTTCTTTCTTGAGAAGTTGCTGTCCAGTAGCAATTTTCTCAGACCTCAGTCCATGGTCTTAATTTTTGGACACAGATGAACTTGGAATTTGGTGTTGACTACAAAATACTTTTTGTAGCCAACATCCAGATCTTTCCAGACATATTTTTACCTTATTTTTGGGTGAGTAAAACTCCTCTTTTCAAATTTTCTTTCAGAGGCTAGTTCATCAGCTTCTGGGAATCCAGATCTCATATCTGAGGTTTCCAGAAGGTTTTGACCCCTCAAATCTTCTCCAAAATGGAAAATTCCTTCGCACAAACTTTATTTAAGGTGTCTAGAACAATTTTCATTCTCTGAGTTTATCCAGATTATGAAGTTTTAAGACCCTTGAATCCCTTTTAAAATCAAAGGTCCACTGCCTTTTTCATTCTGGCAGAAGTGGCTCTCAACTTCAAAAGGTCTTTTGAGTACCAAATCTCAATCCAAAAATCTTCCAAAAAATCATGGGATCAGTTTAAAGTCTTAAAAAGATATCCCAATTTTTACTTTTCTGAATTTCAACTTATTTTGGCCAAAACACACACACACACACACAAATAATTTTCAGCTTGGAAGACTCGTTTTTACGAGGCGCGTCGGGTGCACACTAACGTCCTTCCCGACGCGTAACATGACCTCCGAACCTAAATCTCTGATCTCGGGCTTTTTTCAAAGTTTTGGCCCTTAAAATTAAAATGGCGTGGCGACTCCGTTTTTCCGGTTTTATTTGGTTTTTCAAAGAAACGCAAAAATCGAATTTTTCCCGCGAAATGGCAACATCATCACAGACGGTTATAACCGTCGGAAATCATAATATTTACCGTCGGATATGTCCGTCGGAATATAAACCCTAAACTGACGGATATGTTCGTCGGTATTTTGAGTATTATTTTTTTAATTTTTAATTTTCCGACGGATATTTCCGCCGGAAAAATAGAATTATTTATTTTTTGTATTAATTTACCGACGGAAATTTCCGTCGGTAATCTGGCCAGATTTAAAAAAAAAAAATTTGTTTTATTATTAAACCACCTGTAAAAGGCTGTAAACCTGTTAACCTGTTCAAACAACCTGTTTTAAACAACTACAAACTACAAACACACACAAACAACCCAATTACAAACTACAAACACACACAAACAACCTGTTTCGCTTGTACATCAAATAAAATACATATGTTTGTCCAAATCAAGCGACAGGGAAAGGGGAAAGGGGAAACGGCCGGGGAAAGGGGAAAGGGGAAGGGAAAGGGGAAAGGGGAAACGGCCGGGGAAAGGGGGAAAGGGAAAAGGGAAAGGGGAAACGGGGAAAGGGGAAAAGGGAAGGGGAAACGGCCGGGGAAAGGCCGGGGAAAAAGGGAAAGGGAAAAAGAAACTACATATGTTTGTTTGTTTGTTTGTTTAATTACATGTCAATGAAAATTCATGTTTAACAACCACGAGTGCTGCCACTGCTGCTACCGCTACCACCACCATGCATGTATAAACCTATCAAGATATTAATTAAAAAACAATATATCAATATATATACAAATAAAAAGACAATAATAAAATGTAAACATTATATATATGACATTTACAATTAAATGATACTTACTGGCCACTGGAAGAGATAGATATTTCCATTTTTCCTTCCTCATTAATAATTGCGTCCAAATTAACCCGCTCGGATGGTTCACTACGTCCAGAACCAGAAGTAGATCCCCTCCCTCCCGTCCTTGGTGAAACAAGACGATGGATAAAACCCGCAACCTTCCCTCTCTTTGAACGATTGCCACCTCGACCCGACATATCTAAACTAGTATATTATATATGTAGACAGAAAATATTATCAAGTAGAACAAAATTTAAATATTACATAGCATGTAAAGAGTAACCAAGTAAACAAAACGTGGGTAACAGTTTGGACTTGGTGTCCTGTCAGCATTGCACTTCTTGCAGCTTTAAAATAGAAATGACAATATGAAAACAGTAAATAATGGAGTTCACATGGACCAGTGATTTCAGATAAGGTTGTTTTACTAAAAACAAAAAGAAGCAAAATAATGGAGTTCACTTGGACTGCTTGAATTTGAAATAATATTGTTGTTTTCTTTAAAATAGAGAGAGAGAGGGTTTACATTTATAATGAGCTGGAGTGGAAAATATCAAGTTTGCACAAGCATTTGGCCCAAAGATTGAAACTTTGAAAGTAGATTTATTATTATAATAATTAATCAAAGTTTCAATCTTTGGGCCTAACGCTTGTGCAAAAAACTTGAGATTTTCCACTCCAGCATAACCCCATGGTAGTGGTTGTACGTGATAGTAGTGGGGTTGACTTCTATCCCATCCCGAAATACACGTATGAATTGCAAATATCACTTTGTCTACTTGCTTTATAATCGAAAATCAAGAAATTTTGACAGCATAACCCCATGGTCTCCAAGTGCACGACGTAGACTAGGTCAATCAAACACTATCGATTATAATCGACAGTGTAATCAACCATATATGTCTAGTATACACTCAGAGAACAATAGGATTAATGCAACCGAAATATTTCAACTATCGACTATTCAAGCAATTTTAATAGACAATAATGATATTTATATATATACATATATGTATATTTTTATTTTTATTTTTATTGATTATTTTATTTTTTATTTATTATTATTATATTTATGTCCATTATTATTATTATTATTATTATTATTATTTATTATTATTATTATTATTATTATTATTTTTTACGAATTATTTATTTTTTTCCAACAACCTTTTCACACGATGACATTCAAATTAATGACTACATGTTCAAGTAAATTATGGAGTAAGATGTAATAGTAGGAATCATTTATTGTCCAAATCATGAGATAGATGTAATATTACATATCATGTAAAGAGTAACCAAGTAAAATTGAAAATCATGAGATAGATATAATATTACAGTGATAAGTGATATAAAATGTACAAAACATTATATACAAAACATTATCTGAATTAAAACTAAACTGATTCATTCACTACAATCTTGATCACTATCACTACAAAATTCAATTTCTTCTTCACTAGTTTCCTCGTCGTCGTCTTCTTCCTCATCTTCATCATCGGACCCAGATATATACTCTTCTCCTTCCTCATCCTCCACATTGTCATCATCGATTTCATTGAAAGTGACTTCCTCCCCTAGTGGACGGGTGTTTTCGGCCATTAATGCTTCATCCTCCTCGACATTATCATTCAAGTGAATAATCGGAGGTATAGGCATTTCCTCTTCCTGATAACAATCATTTAATGATGAATCAATATTTGAAGTAGACGTTTTTGCACGCAATGGTATATCAAAAGTGCTTCTTGCTTTGGTTTTCCATACGGCCCACCATCCGCTAGACTCTCTTCGTCGACGGGGGTAGGGGTCATATACACTGTTATGCTTGAGATGCAAGAATGAACACATCATCACCATTATGCCTAGAAGAATGCTTTAAGTCAACGAGATCAAAAGTGCCATGTTTTGTAATGCCTCGCTCAGCGTCCCGCCACTCACAATTGAAAAGAACTACAGAATTTCCAAGCAAGTACTCCAATTCAATAACTTCTTTCAATACGCCATAATAATCAAGATTTCCCTTGAGATTGACCCCGCTATTCCAAGTTGATTTCGTTTGGCCATATTCTTCAGTGTGGAATACGTAGCCATTGACAAAATATCCCTTATATACATTCACTCTTAAGGACGGACCGTGTGCTAATGTTTGTAATTTCGCAGCTTTTGCATCTCCAAGGTTGTTCAAAATCTAAATAAAAACACATAGATAGTAAAAAACTCATACTTCAAATTCTATTAAAAACATTGAATTAATGAATTGGCATTTACATAATTATTAAACCAGGAGAGGGAAATTCGTTGTCCGTCCTTATTGAAATCAATTCAGGCGCAATGTCTCCAAACTGTTCTTCGAACATACTGCATTCAAGGAGAACATAAAGTTGCTTAGTTCGTATTAAAGTTATTACTTAGTAACAAATGAAGAATGCTTACTTCAAGTAGTCCTCGACCTCAGTACAGTTAAGGAGAATATAGAGTTTAGCCGCATCTAATTCTTTTTTGCTTAGCATGCGCGTGCACTTTCTATTGCCAAGGAATCGACCAGGAGAAGAAAAAAGCGAAATTTTTCCATCAGATCGGTGACTCCCCCATCATAATTGCGTCCCACTTTATTGAACCTTGTCTCAATGTCTGGGTGAAAATATGTTGAAACAAACGACACAATTTTGTCGACAATCACTGATTCAGACATAGATGCCTCAACTTTTGCTCTATTGCTCATTTTCTTTTTCAAACTCCCCAAAAATCGTTCAAATGGATACATCCATCTATACTGAACAGGTCCTCCAACTCTAGCTTCATAAGCTAGGTGAATTGGTAAATGCTCCATTGAATCAAAGAAAGATGGCGGAAATATCTTTTCAAGCTTGCATATTGTCACCACAATGCTCTCTTCGAGTCTTTTCATATCCTCAACACGAAGAGTGCTGGAAGTCAATGCTCTGAAGAATTCACTCAATTCTGTTAGGGCAACCCATATTTCATTAGGGAGAATGTCTCTAAATGCAATTGGTAGCAACCTATCCAATAATACGTGACAATCATGACTTTTCAACCCATATACCGTCCCTTCTTCCACATTCACACAGTTGCCAATATTAGATGCATACCCATCAGGAAGTTTCAAATCTTTCAACCACTGCAGAACACGTTGCTTATCCTCTCCTGACAGAACAAAGGGCGCAGCTGGTTTAAAATCTTTTCCATTAACTTTAGTAATGTTCAGATCTTTACGATTGCAAATCGCTTCAAGGTCTAGCCGGCCCTTGTCTGTGTCCTTCGTTGAGGCCTTAAAACCCATCACTGTATTGAAAATATTGTCAAACACATTTTTTTCAATATGCATGACATCAAGGTTATGTCTTATCAAGTTCGTCTTCCAATACGGTAACTCCCAAAATATACTCTTTTTAATCCAGTTATGGTCTTTACCAAATCCGTCTGGTCTATCCTTTGAAAACTTCTTTCCCCACCCGACATCGGTACACCTCGGACACCTGCTCAAAAATATCCTCCCCACTCAGACGAGGAGGGGGGCCCCGTTGCTCAACTCTATTTTTGGTGAAAGCATTCCTCTGTTTACGAAATGGATGGTCACTAGGAAGAAACCGTCTGTGGCAATCAAACCAACACTGCTTCTTGTAATGCTGAAGTGTGAATGCATCTGTATTTTCCATACAATACGGACAGGCCAATCTCCCATGTGTGCTCCATCCCGACATCATACCATAAGCAGGAAAGTCATTAATTGTCCACATCACTGCAGCCCTCATGTTAAAATTTTGCAGAGTCCATTAAATCCATAAACTTCTTTGCAACGGGATTTGGTGCCTCTGTTGGATTAGGGTTCCAATCAAACTCTGGGCCAGCCGCATTTCGAACCATATCATCCAAACCGACAGACGGCTCCTCTTCATCAATCAAATGTTCAGGTTCCCTTGGCGGACCACTTGATACAGTAGGATGATTGCGAACACTTGTTTCAACCACATAACGCTCCCCGTGCGCTACCCATACCTTGTAACCATCAACAAACCCTGCCTCTAACACATGTTTCTTTACCCATCCAACACTCAGATATTTTCTATTCTTACACTTTTTACAAGGACACCTAATCATATCACCACGCATGCACTGGGGATGCGCTCTAGCAAACTCCACGAAATGTTCTAAACCTTCTACGAATTGAGGTCTGACACCCCTTCTACCGGGATTACTACGATTATCCATCCAACTACGATCTTCTCCAGACATAATTAACTCCTGCATTTCATAATGTATTAACAGTTTAGATGTAATTAACGAATTGAGGTCTGACACCCCTTAATATTTTGAATATTAATATTTAATTCTTTGTTGTAAAGTATATCATTCCCTATGATGAAAGGACAATTCATGTCCATTAGGTTTAGAGTGGGGTTGGCTTCTATCCCATCCCGAAATATACGTATGAATTGCAAATATCACCTTGTCTACTTGCTTTATAATCGAAAATCAAGAAATTTCGGCATAACCCCATGGTCTCCAAGTGCACGACGTAGACTAGGTCAATCAAACACTATCGATTAGAATCGACAGTGTGTAATCAACCATATATGTCTAGTATACACTCAGAGAACAATAGGATTAATGCAACCGAAATATCTCAACTATCGACTATTCAAGCAATTTTAATAGACAATGATGATATTTACAAATCATATAATCGTGCATTTCAAGACTGTCCACACAGACAATTTAAGAATCGATGACTACATGTTGACCTCAACATGATAAGTTAAAGATTCTTAAACGGGTTTCTAAGCTTTTGTGTTTCAACCGTCACAACGTCACGTCGTAACATTAATTTTTATTCATTACCGTAAAATGCATAATTTTACAATAATGAATTAACACACACATCTATCATAATATTTTGAATAATTTTAAATATTAATATTTAATTTTTGTTGTAAAGTATATCATTCCCTATGATGAAAGGACAATTCATGTCCATTAGGTTTAGAATTGGGTTGGCTTCTATCCCATCCCGAAATACACATATGAATTGCAAATATCACCTTGTCTACTTGCTTTATAATCGAAAATCAAGAAATTTCGGCATAACCCCTTGGTCTCCAAGTGCACGACGTAGACTAGGTCAATCAAACACTATCGATTATAATCGACAGTGTAATCAACCATATATGTCTAGTATACACTCAGAGAACAATAGGATTAATGCAACCGAAATATCTCAACTATCGACTATTCAAGCAATTTTAATAGACAATGATGATATTTACAAAACATATAATCGTGCATTTCAAGACTGTCCACACGGACAATTTAAGAATCGATGACTACATGTTGACCTCAACATGATAAGTTAAAGATTCTTAAACGGGTTTCTAAGCTTTTGTGTTTCAACCGTCACAACGTCACGTCGTAACATTAATTTTTATTCATTACCGTAAAATGCATAATTTTACAATAATGAATTAACACACACATCTATCATATTTTTTAAATTATTAATATTGTGAATAATTTGAAATATTAATTCTTTATTGTAAAATTTGAAATTTTACAATGATGAATTAAATTAACATTTATAAACAAGATAAGAGTCGTTCTCATCCACAACTATCAAAACCCAATCTCATCTTAGACCAAGAAAGACGCAAACAAGTTCATTGCCGTTTGAGTCAAGGATTTTCGTTTAATAAGAGTTTTACGGTTTTGTCCTCTTTCTCTCTAAGGATCTCAAGAGATCCTTAGAGAGAAAGAGGACAGTGAAACTGTAAAAACTCTTATTAAACAGAAAATCCTTGACTCAAACGGCAATGAACTTGTTTGCTCTGTCTTTCTTGGTCAAAGAAGACGAATTTTGATAGCTGTGGGTGAAAAAGGCTCTCATCTTATTTATATTTTAACTTTAGACATTAATTAGTAAAGCAGTCTAAACACATCAAAATTGCATTCAGCTCCACAATGCATTTACAAACATTTATCTCTAATCAAACATATTATTTCACAAATAAACACACAGCAAGTTCATATAAAAACCAACTCCTTGTGCAATTTCAACATTTGTTTAATCCGTAGGCCCCTCGCACATAAGACACATTGATAACACAAACATACATTTTTAATACCTCAAACCCTACATTTCTAATTGCACACACACAAACACACAATAAACAAAGAGCTACCAAAATAAACCCAAGTATGAAATTATTCACATTTTCTGTAGTTTAGTTCAACTCCTAATGAACATTTGGAACACAACTCCACATGATAATGCATTAACAGCAACAACATGTATATACAAATCTGAAAGACAATTACTTGAATAAAAACTAGGGTTTCTCAGCTCATTAAAATTAATCATTCATGAGAGAGAGAAATCGAGTGAGAGAGAGAACGATTGAGAGAGAGAAAGCGAGAGAGAGAGAGAACGCACCGGCGACCGCAAACGGCGATGGAAAGAGACGGCGGCGACGACGGCGTGTTCTTACTGATGAGAGAGAGAGAGAGAAAGTGAGAGAGAGAAAGTGAGAGAGAGAAAGTGAGAGAGAGAAGCGATTAAGAGAGACAAAGAGGACTTACCGGCGACGGCGAGGCTCGGCGGCGACGGCTTGGCGTTGGCACTAGGGTTCGCGAAGGACTGAGGAAATAAGGGGCGTAATAAAAATGATGCGTAATTAAAAATGGGGAAGATACGCGTATATATATGAATTATTTATCGGCGGACATAGTCCGTCGGTATTACCGACGAAAATACCGACGGAATTTAAAAATTACCGACGGACAAAACGAAATTTAAAAAAATTAAATTCCCGGTAAAATAAAATAAATTTCCGTCGGTAAATGAAAAGTTTCCGTCTGTATTACCGACGGACTTCGTCCGTCGGTAAAAGTCCGTCGGTAATGACCCTGTTTCTAGTAGTGTTAATCTTGGTTTGAATGTCAAACGTTGATTAGGTGACTTTTGAAAAGACGAGCGTTTGAATGCCAAACGTCGGTTTGAGACAGAAATGAGCGTTTGCGTGGCAAACGTCGATTTTGAGTTTGAAATGAGCGTTTGCGTGGCAAACGTCGATTTTGAGTTTGAAATGAGCGTTTGCGTGGCAAATGTCGATTTTGAGTTTGAAAAGGAGTTCGAAGGTCGAACTCCGGTTTTTTGAACCGGGAATGTCATTGTTAACGATTTTTACGGGAAAAATGCGTATTAAATGATATGCGATCAACGAATCGGGTTGCGACTCGGACTTTGAAAAGTAAATACTATCACGATCCAAACGGGTCAGACTTTGTAAATGACAGTATTTAAAGTGCGGTATCAACGGAATCAAACGATCCGGATTCGTAAATGACGATCAACGAGGCCAAACGTGAAAGGTCGCGATTGAGAATTGGAATCGGACCGTGAAAGGTCGCGGTTGAGAATTGAAATCGGACCGTGAAAGGTCGCGGTTGAGAATTGGAATCGGACCGTGAAAGGTCGCGGTTGGGATTGAAATCGGACCGTGAAAGGTCGCGGTTGAGAATTGGAATCGTACCGTGAAAGGTCGCGGTTGAGAATTGGAATCGTACCGTGAAAGGTCGCGGTTGAGAATTGGAATCGGACCGTGAAAGGTCGCGATTGAGAATTGGAATCGGACCGTGGAAGGTCGCGATTGAGGATTGAAATCGTACCGTGAAAGGTCGCGATTGAGAATTGAGATCGGACCGTGAAAGGTCGTGATTGAGATTGAAATCGGACCGTGAAAGGTCGCGATTGAGAATTGGAATCGGACCGTGAAAGGTCGCGATTGAGAATTGGAATCGGACCGTGAAAGGTCGCGATTGAGAATTGGAATCGGACCGTGAAAGGTCGCGATTGAGAATTGAGATCGGACCGTGAAAGGTCGCGGTTGAGAATTGGAATCGGACCGTGAAAGGTCGCGGTTGAGAATTGGAATCGGACCGTGAAAGGTCGCGATTGAGAATTGGAATCGGACCGTGGAAGGTCGCGATTGAGGATTGAAATCGGACCGTGAAAGGTCGCGATTGAGAATTGAGATCGGACCGTGAAAGGTCGCGATTGAGAATTGGAATCGGACCTTGAAAGGTCGCGATTGAGGATTTAATGGTGAAGACCATTATTAAATTTTAACGTCGGGAGACGGAATAGTAACTGGAATGTCCGGAGACATGATTGAACGTTTGAATGTCAAACGTCAATCGGATCGAATTTAACGTCAGGAGACGAGCGTTAGTGAAAACTGACTTTGATTTATCCTCGGGGGATGGGGTGTTAGAAATGTCTAACTGGGGGAAATTTTACACTTTTGGGGGCCAAAAGTGGTAAAATTGAAACTGCGAAAAACTGAGGGGCCAAAGTGGCAAAAATTTTTCTGGTGCAGTAAGAGTCCGGCCGGACTTTTACTGAATTTGACAAAGCCCTATTCAGCGCCGAGGCCGAGGAAGAAGGAGTCATTTTCTTTCATTGTTGCCGGCGAGAGAGGAGAGAAAAGAGAGAAAAATTCCAACCCAAATTGCAAGTTTTGCTCGAATTTGTGAAGGAAATTTGCTATGGAAGGTGAAGGAGGACCAATGGCTCGCCACGGAAGGACCGATGACGAGAGAACACGGTTGGTTCGAACCATTCGAACCATTGTGCACCCATTGAATCCGGCGGAGTTTTATCCGGCGAGGGATAGACACAACTCCAAGGATGGGATCAAGAGACAAGTAAGTTTCCTACAAATTCCATTAATTTTAAGAATGTGCATTCTTTAAATGTTAGAAATTTGTTAGGAATGAACTTAGGGATTTTGGTGCTTGAATTGGGGCTTTTGACTTTGCCATGAATTGTTGTCGAAATTGACTAGGATGTAGTTCAATTGACACTATGGGTGGATGACATAAAAATTTTGGTTGCAAAATTCCATGTCTAGATGCATTTTCCAAAATTAAAGTAGCTTTAATTCGGGACGGAGTAAATTTTCGAAAAATTCGAAAGAGATTTGAAAGTTCCGGATTCGACGGAGTTTTCGAAATGTTTTGAAAGTTCCGGATTCGACGGAGTTTTCGAAATGTTTTGAAAGTTCCGGATTCGACGGAGTTTTCGAAATGTTTTGAAAGTTCCGGATTCGACGGAGTTTTCGAAATGTTTTGAAAGTTCCGGATTCGACGGAGTTTTCAAAATGATGGGAATATACGTAGGAAATGAATGAGAACCGTATCTGCATTGCATCCTTTTGACATGCGTTGGTGCATTTCTGTTGACGTTGCTTCTGTGCTGTTTGTCTGCAGGGGACAGGGACGGTTAATACCCATAACCAGAAGAGTCGGGGTGCCTTTGAGGCGGTGCGAGCATTGTGGGACATTATCCCGGACGTGGCTCGAGAGGGAGAGAGGAGTCCGCGGCAGCTGGTGCTTGACTCCGGGTTGGCTGGGTTCATCAGTGTTGTGGCCGCGACAGCTGATACGCCGAGGGCCAGGTCTATGTATGTTGCTCTGAGTGAGTATTGGTGGGATACGACCCACACTTTCCATTTCAGATGGGGGGAGGCGACGGTGACTCCCACGGATTTTGCCGCTATTACTGGGTTGCCGACTTATGGCAACACGCTGGTGTGGGTTGATGGTTACACCCCGGAGCAGTTGTCTGGGCTGCTGGGTTTTGATATTACCGATGCCAGGGGCTTAGGCATTCGGTACAGGCCGATGGAGAGGCATCTGGAGGCGGGTGTCGCCGATTATCTGGCTGGGTCCTTGAGGATGACCGCGGAGCGTCTGGCTCGAGGGTTCCTTTGGTTTGCGCTGTCAGCGACTTTATTCTCGACTTCTGACACGTCTTGTCACTTCCCTTTGCTCGGGTCGCTGGTAGACTTGGATGCCGTGAGGGGGTTCGCGTGGGGGGAGGCTGGACTGGCCGAGCTTTATCACTCCCTGGACAGGTTCTCGCGGGGAGAGGAGCACTCCTTTAGCTGCTTCACGCCTGTCTTGGATGTAAGTTCACGTACTTTTTCTCTTCCTTGCCTCTTTTATGTACTCGTATGTATCTGCTTTGTAGCTGACATAACTTTCCATTCTCTTGGCAGGTCTGGTGCTACGAGGTGTTCAGTCCGCAGGCTTGGGACATCAAGGAGCCGTACCGACCCCTGTTCCCTGCCATGCTGATTTGGCAGAAGAAAGCGAAGAGGGCGGTTTCTTCGAGAGTTGGCACTCGAGTGTCATACGAGGAGATATCTCTGGCACTGAACCGGGAGTTCTCTGAGAGGATCCAGCTGACCTGGTGGAGTAGGTTCGATGCCGTCGCTGTTCAGATTGCCAGCGAGACTACACGGAGGCGGAAGCTCCTGGTGGGACTTCACTGCGACGCCATGTATCTGGGGGAGAGGGTGACTCGTCAGCATAGGCAGGGATCCCTTCCTTTGGTGCCGGTGGATCCTCCGATGTACATGCAGCACCCCCGGGAGATGCCGATTGATGAGCTGGAGGGGTACATACAGGGCGTGTACTACACCGAGTACATCATAGCGGGGGCCGCCTATGATGTTTTCTTGAGGATGAGGCTGAGGAGCCCGCAGGTACAGCATAGAGAGGGCGAGGTCCCTGGAGGTCCTCGAGATTTTCCGGTCCCGCGAGCTAGGCTAGCGTACGAGGGGCTGGACGGTTCGCGTAGGCGACTTGTGATCCCGCTCCCGGCTGAGCCGAGACCACGATACAGGGCGGACCCCAATGCTTCGGTGAGCACCCTTTTTGATTTTCTGCATTTGATAGTAGCATTCTGCAAATGTTGCATCTGTACTTTCTGCTTGCTTTCTGATGACTTTCCTGGTTCGCAGGTATCTGGCCGTACGTACAATGACGCCATGAGGCTGGTGGACGGGTGGTCCGCCTACGCTAGGAGGCTCGTGGAGTTCATGCGGTGCAGTTCCCGGAGGAGCGTGGACGTCCGTGATCGGGGGCCGTCTAGGCCGAGAGATTCGCCTGCTCCCACAGCTGGTGGGGAGGACTTTACACAGGGGTTCGGCCAGTTCGCGGGCGGAACGGCTGGATTTGGAGCTTCTTCTTCTGCGCACTCGGGGCGCGAGAGGGGGGAGTCCTCGAGTTCGCGTACTCCGAGGAGGCCCTTCGCCTATTCCCGGCTGGAGGAGTTTGGCGAGTTCCTGTTTGCGACGGATCCGGCAGCGGCGGAGCAGTACGTCGAGTGCACAGATGACGAGCAGGACTCAGAGTAGTCCTACTTTTACTGCTTTCTTTCTTTACTGCTTTGTTTAGACAAAATGCATGTATTTGTCAGGAACAAATTTTGATTTGAACTGTATTTGCAAAAAGGCGCCCGTGGGGCGGAACCTGTACTTCGCATATTTATTCTGTGATCACCTTCTGTTATTTTTGGCAAATAAGGAAGTAGGTTAATCAAAAATAAATAAAATGAGAAATGCATTAAAAATTGAACGGGTCAAAAATTAAGCATGTATGCACTAATTATTAATTATTTGCACTGTTGCACGAGCCCGGGGCGGAAGGGATACTGATATTTGTTGCATGAAACCATGGGCAGCACGCAGATTTCTCAAAGGTGAACAGGGAGTGGCTTGGAAATGTTTCCAATTTAGGGGCAGCTGGCTGCAGAGTTGACCAAGTCAACTGCAGAGGGAGTCCGGCCGGACTTGGAATGAATTTCCAGATTCTTTAAATTGCAGTTTCAGCTTTGCAATTGTTTAAGAAACTGCGCATAGTTTTTTGTTCATCTGGCTGAATTCCTTTCCATTTCTTAAGGTTCCCTTCATTTTCTGACATGGCTCCCTTTCCCAAGTTATCGTCTCGGATGCAAGAGCGATATTTGGACAACTTTCAGTCGTGGGTACGGAACCACACGAGGCAGAACAAAAGGTTTTTCGAAGGCTGTTACGGGATTAAATCTGTTTGGGCTTTGAAGGAGCTCATGCCAGATTGGGATCTTTTGAGAGCCGCGTCTCGGTTCTGGGACGTACGGAGGAATGTGTACAGCTTTTCGTACAACGAAATCACTCCTACGTTTGAAGATTTCCGGGCCATTCTGGGAGGACCTGAGACGGAACAGCTAGTTCTTCCGTATGCTGGTGGCATGGCCACTGTTGAGAAGCTAGTGTCTTTGTTTGGTATCTCGGCTGGAGAAGCATACGGGATGCTGATACAGGATACCGATTACGTTGACATTTCGGGACTGCCCGAAAGATTTGCCGGAGCTGAGGGGAGCATCTTTTCGTGGGACGCGTTTGCTCTGTGCGCGATTGCTACTCTGTTCACATTCACGTCTCTGGGTGTGTGCCATCACAGTGTACTGGACCTGGTGAGGCAGTGCCGGAGTGGGGGAGACATCGTGCCGCTGGTCTTGGGCGAGACGTTCCTGGGCATAGGTCGGATGGCGACCGGTAGCCGATACATGTGGGGAGGGAGTCCCGCTATGCTGACCATGTGGTTGAGGGAGAGGCTACAGATGATGCCTGAGGTGCCAATGTCCTGTGACGCTTGGTCTTTCTCGCGACGTCCTCTGGTGATAGGGGGCGATCAGGCTGAGCTGGAGCTCTGGATGGCCAGACTTTGCACGCATCATTTGCGATGGTGGGTTCCCCATTGGAAATTACAGACTTGCAGGACCACTCAGGAGGGTCTGTTGATCGTCAGAGTGCCGGGGCTGTCTCAGACGTCTTTCTATATTCCATCATTGGTTCTGCGACAGTACGGGCTGGAGCAGATGCCACTGACTGATCTGAGTTATGCTGCTACCTTTGAGGTGGGATCTCTGCGGATGGAAGATCCTTCGACGCTATTGCTGATCACCCGGTGGTGGCAATACGCGTCCTTTCCTGCCAGGGTTCTCTTTCACCGGAGAGAGGGCATTGTTCTGTCGACGCAGTATCTGAACTGGTACGAAGAGTGTATAGGGGAGACACAGATGGCTATCTTGTGGAGACGGAGTGAGCTGGTGGGTGCTGATCACCTGGACAGCTCGACCTTGAGGAGGACAGAAGCAAGGGCTAACCCTGGGAATCGTACTGGCGATGCCATGGCTGATTATGAGGCAAGTGCTGATCGGGAGGCCAATCAAAGCACTGTGATGATGGCTCGAAGCGAGGCGGCTCGAGACAGAGCTAGAGAAAGGGCTGCGTTGACAGCCACAGGCTTGACGGAGGCGTCGGGAAGAGTCCCTGAGCCAGGTAGAAGGCCTACCGGAATATTTCCTGCGAAGGTGAAGAACACTCGCCGGGGAAAAGGGAGAGGGAAGAAGGATGAAGGACCTAGTACGGGAAACTAGGTTGACCTTGCTGTCCAGAGTATCCACCCATTATCATTGCAGACACATTAATTGATTAATGTTTTATTGTAGTTTTGCTAGCGTGTAGCGAGTCAAGAGTTGACCGTGCTTGAACTCATCAAAGAATGTTTTAACCGTTATGAATTTGTAGGTTAAATGAAAAGAGTTTTTTGAAACACAAGCAATTGATGCTTATTGTATTTTTTTTTGTTTTTTTAGACCGAACCAATGATGGCTGCCTACGTTCCCCTTTTACAATTGGACTAAGGGGCTCAGGTCACCGTAGTTCGACACTTTAGGTGAATTTGAGAAAAACAAAGACAAAAGAAGTGCGACCCTGTCTTTTACCTGGATCATTAGCGGGAATGTATCCAGTTGGGTATTACTCTTTTAGCACTTTAATTTACTGAGGGGGACGGTGTATGGGGAAGGAGAGTTGACTCGTGCTCTTCCTCAAACGAAGTATCTGCGGAGCTTGCTTCCGTTCACGGGGTTAACGAAAGGGTTTCCGTCCAAGTCTGCTAGCTTCATGGCTCCTCCGGAGAAGATTCTTTGTACCACGAACGGTCCTATCCAGGTAGGCTCCCACTTTCCGAGGGGATTGGTCTGCGTAGGAGGCTTTTCCTTTAGCACCAAGTCGCCTGCCCCGATGTCTCGGATCTTGACTTTCTTGTCGAATGCTCGTGCCATTCCGCTCCGGCTCGAGTGTGTTCCATGGCTTTCAATCTGCGCTCGTCGAGTAGAGCAAGTTCGTCGTGACGGCTCTGTAGCCATTCGACTTCATTGATCCCGTTTTCCAAGAGGACTCGGAGGGATGGAATTTCCAATTCCACGGGCAACATCGCTTCCATTCCGTAGGTAAGTGCGAATGGAGTCTCCCCTGTGGCGGTTCTGACCACGTTCTATCCCCGCAGGGCTAAATGTAGCTTTTCGGGCCAGTCCCGACCTCTGGTGGTCATCTTTCTGATTATCATGGCGAGAGTTTTGTTGGCTGCCTCTACTGCACCATTGGTTTGTGGTCTGTAAGGAGAAGACTTGTGACGTGTGACTCTGAATTCGGTCAGCAGTTGGTCACAATCTCCTTCGAAGTGAGTCCCATTGTCGGAGATGATCTCGTTGGGCACTCCGTATCGGCACATGATGTTCTCTCGAATGAACTCGGCCACCTTCTTAGAATTCAGTACCTTGTACGATCTGGCTTCTACCCATTTGGTGAAGTAGTCGACTGCGACTAAAATGAACTCGTGACCATTGCTCCCTGGAGGAGTGATCTTGCCGATGACGTCGATTCCCCATGTGGCGAAAGGCCATGGCGTAGTCATGCAATAGAGTTCATGAGGAGGGATGTGATTGAGGTTGGAGAACCGTTGACATTTGTCGCAGCTTCGGACGAACTGGATGCGCCCGCTTCCATTGATATCCAATAGTATCCCATACGGAGAATGATCTGTGTCAATGCTCGGGCGTTCATGTGCGGACCGCAGGTTCCGTTGTGAACTTCGTTCATTAGCTCGCTGGCTTTTCTTTGTTTACACACCGAAGGAGTGGCCCTTGGTGGCGCTTCTTGTACAACATACCCCCCAGAATGACGAAATGGGATGCCAGGCGTTTTAATGCCATCATGTTTTTGGCTTTGATCCCTTCTTTGTATTTTCCATCTTCATTTGTGAAGGAAGCTTCTCCGCTTTGGAGGTACTGGTAAATCTGATTGTACCAGGGTTCGTCGATCGTTTCTTTTTCTTTTTCGATCTCACAGCAATAGGCGGGTGTTTCCCGTCTGCCTATTCTGAGGGGTTTTACTGCTTTCCCATCGGGAATTTCGACAAGAGAGGCGAGGGTTGCCAGGGCGTCTGCGAAGCGGTTCCTGTCTCTTGGCAAATAGTGAAAAGAGATGTCCTTGAACTGAGCAATGAGCTCCTCCATGTACGCGTGGTACTTCTGAAGGCCAGAATCTACCGTCTTCCATTTGTTGGATACTTGATTGATGATCAATGTTGAGTCTCCATATACATCCAGCTCTGAGATGTTGCGCTCGAGGGCGGCTTCCAAACCTGCTGCATTGTTGGTTGCTTCGAAATTCAGCTTGATGGCTATGGGAGTATGCTCGTCCTTGGGATCGACAAGGAGCATTCCAATGCCATTCCCCTTCTTGTTGGCTGCCCCATCGAAGAAGAGTTGCCAGCGGTTTGCGCTGTCAAGTGAAAAGATTCCGTCGTCCGGAAATTGCGGATCAGGACCCTTAGGTTCATTGCTTGGGAAGTCGGCCAGCTGATCTGCCATTACTCTGCCCTTTGTTGATTTTCTGACCATGTACTTGATGTCGAACTCAGCCAGGAAGAATGACCACTTGGCTAGCCGCATTGACAGAGATGGCTTGTCAAAGAGATATTGGGGTCCTGGTCCACTTTGGAGACCAGGAGCACTGAATGCGACTGCATGTAGTGTTTCAGCTTCCCGACTACCCATACCAAGGCGGTACAAGTTTTCTCTGATGCTGAGTAGCTGAGTTCACTTCCTTGAAGCTTCCGGCTTACGAAGTAGATTGCATGCTCAACCTTGGAATCTTTCTGTTCTTGTGCCAGCATTGCTCCGATTGACGTGTCTGTTACTGTCAGATACAGGAGTAGTGGCTTGTCTTCATGTGGCGGGCACATAATTGGGGGATTAACCAAGTAGGTCTTGATCTTCTCAAAAGCTGTTTGGCACTCGGAGTCCCATTTGATGTCGGCATTCTTTTTCATCAGTTTGAACATGGGCTCGCAGAGAGATGTCAACTGGTTGATGAAGCGACTGATGTACTGAAGTCTTCCCATGAAGCTCTTTACTTCTGTCAGGGTTTGAGGCGGCTTCATGTCGATGATGGCCTTGATCTTCTTGGGATCGGCTTCAATACCTCTTTCTGTAACCATGTACCCCAGTACCTTGCCGCGCTTGACGCCGAAGGTGCACTTTGCCGGGTTTAGCCTCATGGAGTGCTTTCTGAGTCTGTTGAAGAACTTCCTCAGATCTGTCATGTGCTGCATGTCTGATCCCTTGGAGTGGATGATCATGTCATCGACGATTTCCTTGTGAATCATGTCATGGAAGAGGGCTGTTGCAGCCCGCTGGTAAGTAGCCCCAGCGTTCTTTAGACCGAACGGCATGACCGTGTAACAGTATGTCCCCCACGGAGTGGTGAAGGCAGTCTTGGCTTGATCCTCCTCGGACATCTTGATCTGGTTGTATCCAGCGAACCCGTCCACGAAGGACTTTACTTCGAAATTTGCCGTGGTGTCGACCAGCATGTCGATGTTAGGCAGTGGGAAATCATCTTTAGGGCTGGCCTTGTTGAGATCCCGGAAATCTACGCAGCATCTGACCTTTCCGTTGGCCTTGGTGACCGTCACGATGTTGGAGAGCCAAGTCGGGTACTCAATCACTCTGATGAAACCAACTCGGAGCATTTTCTCAATTTCTTCTTTAACTTGCAAGGACCACTCTGGCTTGATCTTGCGCAACTTCTGCTTGACAGGCTTGGATTCGGGATCCAGGGGAATTCTGTGCTCCACGATTGAGGGATCGAGTCCTGGCATGTCCTGGTATGACCAGGCGAACACGTCAACATACTCCCGGAGGAGGCTTATCAGGGCTTCCTTTTCTGCATCGGCGAAGAAACTGCCCACTTGTGTCTCTTTAGGCTCTTGCACTGACCCCAGGTTCACTTTGGTCATAACCTCTTCGGCAGCTTGGGCCCGGTTGTCCTCTTGGTCAACTACACGCTCGAGAACTTCTTTAATGTATTGTTCGTTTAATGTGTCTGCTTCTTTATCAATTGAATTATTAACGTCTTTTAAGTTGTTTGTTAACTTATCAGTTGTTAAAGTGGCAATGAGAGGATACTCCGAAAGGTCAGACTTTTCATTAAACAAGAACGGGCATACATGATTGGCTACATTATTATAGTCCTCCGGCGTAAGGCCGTTGGATGACTCAGAGGACTGGTCTTTGACAAAGACTGACTCGAAGGGTTTGAGACCGGGTTTAGGGAGATGTGGGTGCGGGCCCAGCTTGTCTTCCAATTCTGCCTGGCTTGCCCTTGGTCCGGTGAAAGTTACCCAATTCTTCAGTGGCATTGCTGGATGCTTGATGAGGGTGCGGGGATCGAGAGGCTTGGCTTCTGCTGTCCCAATCATGGCAATCATGCTGTTGTCGGAGCCCCAGTCGATCAAGTTTGGCAACTCCATGACTTCTTCAAACAGACTCTGTAGAGCTGGTCCACTGAGAGCGTCTTCTATGAATTCTGGTTCCTTCTGCTTTGGACTTACTGTCTCGAATGTGGCCTCGGCGGCTGATCCGAACAACTTGTTTCCCATGGAGAGTACCTTGAGTTGCTCCTCCAAGTCTGGGATTCCCTTGAATGTGTACTCATGCTGGACTGTGGTGGCAGTTGGTCCAGGTAGAGCTGTGATGTCGAGGAACGCTCCCCTTATCGGATTAGCTTTGAGTCCTCTGAAACGCTTGAGGTCCCGTGCTAGCTGTTCCATTCTTCCTGTAGTCTCGGTACTGACTATCCCTGCTTCTTTCTCATCTTCATCAGTTCCACTGTCGGTCCCCTCGGCCTCCGGTCCGTCGGTTCGCTCCGCTGCCGGTCCCTCAGCCCGCTCGGTTCCCTTGTCGGTCCCCTCAGCCTCGCTGCTGGTTCCCTTGGTGAAGTAATGAGCGAGGTCAAAGCTGTAAGGCCGGAGATTGGGTGTGCCGTCGGAGGTTCCCCTTTTGCGGGCTGTCGCCTTGGTGCGGGCGAGCCTTTTGTCTTCCTTGATGTCAGCCGGTGTTGGCACGTAGCCAAGCCCCTGGACCGTGGTGTGGTCCTTGACTTCAATAACTTGGTGTTGGCCTTGCAGCCTTTTGCCGAGCCCCAGTCCTGGGATGAAGTTCATGAGTTTCATCATCCTCATGGCGGGAGGAATCTGATCGTGAGACAGTGGAAGGTCCACGTTGCATATTTGGATCTTGGAGGTCTCCAGAGTGAATCCAGTTAATGGCATGTCATCATTATGCTTGATTTCCAATACTGGAATGTCGTTGGTGCTGGTCCCCTCGGTGGTGACGCTGTCGTCGTAGACTGTGGTTAGCTCGTTGCCTTGCATGAACTTGAGGCGCAGATGAAGGGTGGATGCCACGCCATTGATTTGATGCAGCCGGGGACGCCCCGGGATGGGCTGTGAAAGTGATTGGAATGTCCAACACTTGGAATTCGGTGGGGATCACCCGCTTGCCGAACCGGATGTTAGAGTAGCAACCCCGAGGCTGTACGGGAAGTAGAGTCATAGGCCTTGACAGTGTGGACTGAAGGCTTCAGATCCGTGGGCTTGATGTCAAGCAGGTCCATCATCTTGGCGGGCAAGACATTCATTCCAGAACCTCCGTCTACCAACAAGCGGGAAAGGCGACGCTCGTCCAGCTGGACGTGATGTAGAGCGGCTCATTGTGATCAGCCCCAAATTTCAAAAGGTCCAAATCTGTGAAGGTGATAATGTTTCATAGTGGATGTTGCCGATCATCTGAATGACTTCGTCTGGGGTTGCGCCACGGGGACCATGGTACGGGCCAGGCTTTCCTCTAGCTTGAGCTTGTGAGGATAAGAGGAGGTGAGCGAGAGACCAAAGAGAAATGTTCGCCCGAGTCTGCTTGAGCTGAGTGAGGATCGGGTCCTCTTTCAAGGAATTTGCGTCTTCGGGTGGCCGGATTGCAATTTCTGCTCCGTCGGCTTTTTGGTGGCCTTAGGTGGTAATGCATGGATTTGACCCGATCGGGTTAGAACGATGACATCGGGTTTGGTCCCTTACGAGCAGTGCTCTGAGTTGAGCCATAGTTAGAGGAGGATTCCTCGTAGCATAGGGCCATATGTCTTCCCTCAACTCATTGATTGTGGATGAATTCCGGGAGCTTCGGCGGCTTGACGGATTACATCCCGGAGATGCGGCTTGGATGCCTCTGCTTGGGGAGGTAGCCTACGGTTGTGATTGTTCGAATGTCGGTGCACAACAATGGTTGCTGAGCGAGCTGTGCGTTGCTACCCTCGGGGAGGTTGGAGAGTTCTCGGCTTAAGCGAACGGTCTCCTTGATCTCTTCACGGTATATCGCGTTCCTTTCCTTCTTCTTGAGCATACTCGGGGCATTAGGTTAGATGCAGCGATACTCGTGGTTTGCTAGTTTTCCTCCGCTCACGGGCCCCGGATCAACCTTCTTGCGGCGGAGCTGCGTCGAGTTAGTGCTGCGTTTCTTCCCATGTGAGAATAGCCGGTGCTTCTTTGAGCTGCGTGCGGCGGTCTAGGTAAACCTCCATCGGGGAGAGTTTTCTCCTACGCTTTATCGAGTGGCGGGTATGTCGGAAGGTGAGTACACGGCTTCCCGAACATCTGCCCATGTGGTAGTTCTTTGCCCAGGTTGATCGTTTACGTAAGCGAATGCGTAGGCT
This sequence comes from Adenophora triphylla var. japonica, assembly GCA_022495995.1. NCBI lineage: Eukaryota > Viridiplantae > Streptophyta > Magnoliopsida > Asterales > Campanulaceae > Adenophora > Adenophora triphylla. The sequence continues at coordinate 805,132 of JAFEMH010000372.1, forward strand.
GTGGAATTTCCACAGTAGTTGCTCGAGGCAATTTCCATCCTCCTCTTATTTTTAAATAGACCTTCCTCCACGAGTTGGCCTTTCAATTTGAGTGCGGAAATGATCCGTTCCCATCCTCCCAGGACCCTTGGGAGTCCGGTTTTGTTGACTTCATGCCGGCTTGGAAGAGAATGGTTTCATCGTCTTCGTCGTCGCTTTCACGAGAGAACTTGCTTTCCTCGGGAAGGTAAGCGGCCCGGGATTCGTTCTTTGTGTCGTTCCATCTCCTAGGTCATTGGGACCGTTGACCGCCCTGCACAGCGAGAGGGGTTGGATGAGAACAGAGACGGTAGTCGGGGAAGTTGCCATGAGCAAAAGCTGCTTGAGGTCGAGCCAGTCTAGAGTGGCCTCTAGCTTTAAATACGAAGCCACTGTGACACTTTAAGGGCTTGGTCCTTGTAGGTCTTTCGAGCTTGGTCTTCGTCCCAAGACGACTTTCTTGAGCGGCTAGTTCCATGAGGGCTTTCCTTGCGAGAGCTAGGCGGTCTCCGTAGAGTGCGCATCGTGCTGGCTGAGTGTCCGAGATCCGTGATTACATTCAAATCGCCGAATGGCGGGAACACTTGGATTACGTTGACGAAGGAAGTCGGGCCAGGACATTCCATGCGGCCTTCCTTGATCTCGATTACCAAGAAGTTTGCCCATATTTGCTTGATTGACCCCGGGGTGTATTGAATTCTGCAATGGTGACGGTCTCGTGATCTCGCTCGATCGCGAGTCTATCAAAGTTAGCGATCGGCGCGGGATGTACGAATCGGGGCCGTGTGGTGGGAGTAGAATCGGGCTGGAGCATGTTGATGCTTTGAGGTGGTCATTTCCTATGTCGGAAGGCGACTCTGTCTTGCGAGGAAGACTTTCACGAATGTTTTCGGGGTGGCTGCCGGAAGCGTTCCCGAGTTGATACGACTTGTAGCGGGGTGAGGAGCTTGGTCTCCTTCGGCATTTGTTGCCCTTGGCCTTAGCGGCGCTTGAGGGTATAAGCTTGGCGCGGCACGGGCCGGTTGCCAGCTAGGGCTGGTACTCGGAAGTAGTGATGAGCTACGAGCTCGCTTGGCGAGCCGTTTACCGTGAGCGGGCGATCATCGAGGGTGACCTTGGTATTGCGAGAATCGACGATAAGGACCGGATCCTTGGTATCATCGGGATATACGGAATAGATGATGTTGACGAAGTCGTCGTCGATCACTTGATCGAGAGGATTCCTCGTTGCGTGAATCACGTGCTTCCAATTATCGGATAGGCATGCCTATCTTGGACATTGAGCTTGACAATTTCCATGGTATTGGAACCTTGGTCGTAGGTGACACGATCGGAAGGAGTTTCGTCCTCAAAAGCGGAGCATGTGAATGCGAGAAGTGCACGCTGCGGGTGCACGCGTCCTCGACTCGGAGAGTCAATTCATCGTCATCGATCGCTCAATCCGGGTGTAGGGGCGTATTGCGTGCGGTTTGCGTTCTTGGAGCGGCTAGAAAAACATCGTGCTCTTCGTTGGAGAAGAGGGGTGCGGCGGGTAGTTCCTCGTGGAGGACATCCCATCTGACTTCCATGCATTCATCACGAGAATGGCGGTGCTTGTTGACCTTTATCACAAAGATCTCTTCGCTGGCGGGAGCCGGAGAGTTAGTTTGGAGAATGCGACGAATCTCGGAGCGGAGGCGGGGGTTTATGTGCCGCGTCATGCCTGCGATATTCGCGTTTCCTTCCAATCTGCCTCCAAATGTTGGAAGCTTGACAGTTGAACTTGATGTATCGGGCCCCGAGTGCACTGCTCGAGTACGTTTACATAGTTAGCATCTCAGGACTACGAGGATTACGATAGAGATTTGCCCGGTAGTCCCTTGGTTGATTCGAAGGAGGTAACCCGGTGCACGAGTGCGGACACGCAGCTCTTGTCTCGGCTTCGTTTCCTATGAGGAAACTATCCCCTCGGATGACCTCGAGATCTCCTGCCGGTTAATGAATTTAACACGCGATGGAGAGTGGAAGCTATGGCTTTCATGTGGTGTAGCCAAGGCGTCCCAAAGAGCTGTGAACTCGGATGGAATGTCCATCACGTGGAATTTTCTTTGGCACCATTTGGGTTTCGAACCGAGTTCCGAGTCACTTGTCCCCGGGATGGGGACGAGGGACGAGTTGTCGTAGGCCTTGATAGTCAGGCGACGGTATCGAGATGGCTTTCATGGATGCGGAGAGCTCGCATCATGCTTGAGAGGAGGACATTAACGGGTGACCCGTTATCTACCAATACTCAGGGGAGTGATATGGTGTTGAGTTTGAGAGTGATGTCTGAGCTTCGTTGTGCCCGAGGCTTCTCTCGGTAAGTCTTCGTCACGAACGTGATCATCTTTGCCATATAGGCGGGAGTCGTAGATCTCGTCTCTGTCAGTAGAAGGAGAGTCATCCGGCCATCCGTTTCTGTCTTCCTCTTGCGAGGTAAAGCCTTTGGTGGAACCTCGGGGAGTGTGTTGAGGCTGCTGTGGCGGTTGCCGCCCTTAGTTAGCACATTGATCGAGTGCGATTGCCAAGGCGACCTTGATCTTACTTTGCTTAGGTCCCGAGCTCGGAAGGCTGGACAAATTGAATCTTGGCGATCCGCGGAGGAGTTGGAAGCTTACGGCCCGATAAGATTACCAAGATCTGAGGTATTCCGGTGTCAGTCGGTCTGGTTTTATTTGGACTTTTCGGCTTTCCCTTTGTTTGCTCTAAAGTTTGCATGGCACAGGAGGCAAGAGGGTAGGCTGGTACGGTGCGTAGTAGTCGAACCTCCCGGAGGGTTCTCCCAAGTGTACCTACACTGGTATCTCCCGGCTTCGTATCTTTCTCTCGATTCTTTGTTGAGAGGATTTCTTCTTTTGTTTTCTCGGAGGATTGCTCAGGACGGTTTCTCGGGACTCGTACTCCGGGCGGGCGGAGCTTGATCGCAAACATCGTAGGCGATGTGGACATTAGAGGAAGATCCAGTGAAAGAGGCGGAGAAACGAGTTACGTGGCACTCTTCTTGGGCACCCGCTCCAATGGAATTCACTTTGTTATTGTTCGGAAGGATTCCCGTGTATTGGGCCACGGGGCGCTCTAACTTGCCTTCTTCTATCAAGTTACGGATTTCGTATCGTAACCCCAAACGGTTGTCGGTGGTATGGCCGTGATGCGATGGAAGGCGCGATATTTGCTCTTGTCCGCATTGGCTACGGGAACTTTGGGTTTGTAATTGGCAGCGGGCTTAAGGAGACCCTCCTTGATTAACCCTTCCGGCATTTTGCTCGGTGGCATGTCCAACTTGTCGAAGTGTACGGCGAAGCTACGAGTAGAATTGTTGCTTTGTGGGGCCAGGTTTACATTACCCATTGTCCACGATGGGCGTAGTTGACGGACGTATCTTTCCCTTTGCGGGGCCGGTGCGGGATTGAATGCAGCTGGCGGCGGTATACGTATGGGCGTGCGGTAGCCAACTTTTCCTTGAGATCCTTCTCGAGCTTGTGAGCCGGCATTGACCATGGCCGGAGATGCAGGAAGAAATTGTAGGCGATGAGGAGTTCGATGGACGGTCTTAAGCGGGACTTGAAGATCCGCATCTATTCGTCTTTGGAGAGTGGCTCCATGATCTCGGAGAGTTTCTAGCTCCATCTCTTGTAGAATTCCCCAACACTTTCATCCGCTTTACGCTCGGTGGTGATTAAGTCCTCGCGACTTGTTTCCCACTCTAAGTTGGATGCATGCCGTTCCGGGAAGATATTGCTTGATCTGTTCCCAGTGTGGCGATCCGCGAGCTTGACCCTCGAAACCATCGTATTGGCCCGAACTTTTGAGCGTATCTTTGGAAGTGGTCGGCCATTTCTTTGGAGGGTTGCTCCTTTTGCTCTCATGCAGAACGTAAGTGTCGACGTGCGTTTGAGGACATTCGGTTCCATCGAATCGGTCCATCTCCGGCATTCGAACTTGGCGAGGAGGCGTGACCATTCCGGATGCGTGGATTTGAGCGTTTCTGCTTTGAGTTGCTCATGGTGGCTTTCGGGTCTTTCATTTGCTCGACCATCCGAGGCTAAGGTTGGGTCCGGTGGTGGGCTGTGAGGCTCGGCGCGGGTGCTACCACGTGAGCGGTAGTGATTGGAGGTGGAAGGCTTGGTATATGAGCATATACGGGAGCCTTTTACGAAGCTGTATCGGGGTTTGTCCCAGTGTTTAGGGATTCGTGTATAGGCAGGACGAACCCGGGAGGATATTGAGGATATTGGCATCTGAGATGGTCAGCCCAGTGGCTTGGCCCAGTGATATTGAGTGATGGGTGTAGCCTTTGGGCGACCAAAATTGACGGGGTTGCCCTGAGAGGTGGCAACATGGAGCCTAGGTCAGTTTGTTTCCTTGGTTGGAAAGGCATCCCAGTAAGTTAGGCGGGGGAGGAACTGATTGAAGGTTTGGTGAGCTGGTTTTGGGGAATCGTCATCCTCGACCCGGGACAAAAGTACCGTCGGCCCATTGGGGATAGGCTGCTATACCTCGCTCATTCGAAGGCTGTACCACGAAATTGGCGATCTTCTTTACGCCTCTTGTGAACCTCACAAGCCGGATGGCTTCTTCCAATGTCATATACATTACGGTGGCGGGGGTCCTTCCCGATCACGATTTCTCGATGAGCTAGACATGTCGGAAATTGGTGAGGAAGCGGGGAACCGAAGAAGCGTCGCGACGCTGCCGTTCTTGTGATCTGGCAAGGCGGCGGCTCGGAAATCGAACCACTTTACGCTC